>JAGHQL010000127.1:0-46834 GCA_020080175.1 Glutinoglossum americanum
AAGGTAGGAACATTAGGGTAGAAAACTTTTACATACTAAACGTAATACTCCTGAGACCGAGACCTCCTTCTTGGCTGAGGCGGACAGGGCACCAATAACAACATTAGGAGCACACGAACACCATGGAAGGTGCTTGTTGGCCGTCCGACACACGCCGCCGCGAAGCCCATTGCGGCCGCGGGGTCTTCGGTCGTGTAAATACCCCCACCGTAAACGGCACCGTGGACTTGGAGAGATCCTCTGCGGATACGCAGGCCGTTTCGCAAGATGATGTATAGACGGCCAAGCGATGTGCCATGAAAGACCACACGGGACTGTTGTCCCTGTAGTTGCACCGCGAACCGCCTCTCGAGTTCTGGAGCTGTGTTTGCTAGCACGAATTGATGGACTCCAGGCATGCTCGGGATTTTGAGCGACCCAGTTGCGCAGGCCAGAAAGCCACGGTAACTTGTGCAAATCCATGAGAGAAGGGCCTCGGTTTGAGACCCAAGTCGCTTCACTGACGCGGTCAGGTCATGGACACTTTGGAAGGTAGAGACAGCCGGAGTATTGTCTAGGGTCTGTATGAGCCTAGCTTTATTGGTGATGGGGCACCCAGGCAGCAGTGTGCATATATCAAGAGAGGTGCTAGCCGCCGCATGCACCATTGCAAGCAATAGATCTACGACAGCGGGATCATTGTGTAGATCAATTAGACGGACTTCGAGATTCGACCGCCTCAACGTAACACTACATATCTTCGTGCAAGTAGTCGGCCGCCACAGACGGGCCCCAACGTCCTTCCCGCACACCATACATGAATGGGCTAGCTTGTCAATTTCAGATGCTAGCATTCTGTGGACCGCCTCCAGCGAAATAGGGGCGTTAACCAAATGTCGAAATAGCGCTCGCGATAGTTGGTACGTAGCGCGTTTTGGGCCACCACTACAAAAGTGATTGTCCGGTTCTGAGTTACTATTAGAAGCTCGCCAATAGCGGTGCCCGCCGGTACCTGCGCTCAAACCCGCAGCGGCATGACTGGCAACCGTGGGACTATGAGGTTCTGGGTGAAGATGCATACAAAATTCAGGCGGGTTGGTAGATCTGATGCGCACGAGCAAGCCGCGAGCGCCGCCTACCACCAGAGCAGCTCGTTGGAATTCTTTTAGGTGAGTAAGCGGGAAAAACAGTTCGAATTCCTCGTCACCGATCTTCTCGGCCACGTCAACAAGCGATACCGGGATACAGTACTGTCACGGCACATAGGGTTACAAGAGACAGGGCTTGTAAGCTTAGATCAGCATAAGGTCTGTGCTTAAGCCAAGCCCTCGAGCTCCTTTTCTGACCGACAGAGTTGATCCTTCAACCTCTATCGGTCAACACACCTCTTGTATATAGTTCATCTAATAGAAGCCACCTGGTAGCTCATATCCATCCTCCTACTCAGCCTATCAGCCTTTGGCATCCCACCGGACCTCCTACTGAGCTGTGACACCCACTCGAGCTAGGGAACCCATTTGTGAGTCTACAGACGACCTCCCGACTATCCCCTCGAGCCTCAAGCGCCCGCGGCACCCCCCTAGGATCTGACAAGTACTAGGAAACAAGTCTGAGCCATTTCGCGAACGGCGACCCCACCATGCTATGACCGCGATGACAATTTTACTCACAACTACATCAACTTTTTAAGGAATTGCATGCAAACTGAATAATCTAGATCACTAGCCTCTAGGCTATAAGATGTATGACTCAAAATTTAAAAAAAAGTTACATGGTTTTCAGTATTTTATGTGTTACCCTTTGCCTTAATGCAAGCCTCAATTCTGTTTAACATACTCTTATACAAGTAATCAAAAGACTTCTTTTCTATAGTGTCCCATGCTACCTGTAATGTACTTTCCAGTTGCTGCCTTACATGCTTTGAGTCACTCCTGTCTATAACAATAGCAGGAAACATCTCAAAAATCTTTTTCTTGAGTATCCACCAAATGTGTTTAATTGGGTTCAGGTTAGGAGAATAAGGTAGCCAATCTGCAATAGTCTCAATACTGTGACTAGCAAACCACTCTTTAATCTTCTTTGTAATATGAATAGATATATTATCTTGTATAAAACAATATCCTGAATCCAACTTCTGATACCACAAGTCCATCTCAGCATCCAAAACCTCTAAATAGAAGTTAGCAGAATAGTCATGCTTTAAGGACTCAAAATCATGGTCTATGATATAGAAAGAGGTTCTCCTTTCATCCCAAAAGCAGTCCTAGACTATAACTTTCATATTCTTCTTGCAATCATATATTTGAATCATATCCTTATCTCACTTCTAGTTTGCTGTACGAAAAACCTATTCATTTCCTTTTCTTTTTCCTTACTTTATAGAACACTCATCGCTTCATATGAATAATCCCCACTCTTCTTCATTTATATATTTATGTTTTAGGTACCAAGCAAGTCTAGTAGCTGCAATTTTTTCCATAAGAAATGGCCATCTTCTAGCTCTCCAATTGACAATTCCATGTTCTCCCAAAATTTTTTTGATTGTCTGATGACTAAAAGACAAGTTACATACTTTTTTGACTTAAACATAAGTATCTTTTAGATTGAGTCATGCATGTCATACTACTAGTCGTTCCTCTGTATCTGTATATGCTTTGGGCCGGCCAGTCCATTGTTAGGACACACTCTAGTCGCACAAGTGGTCAAGAGAGAGAGTGCTTTGTAGAGTGCCGTGAGTGATTTTGAGAAGGTCTTGAATTTCAGTAGATTTTGCACCCTTTAAAGACAGACCAACAGCTTTTCCTCTTAAGTATGGAGTTAATTTACAATTAAACTGGCGATTCCCAGAGACGGAGCCCAGAATAGAGCATTGAGGTGGCATTCTATTGTTCTCTAAAGTGGTACGGGTAGGAGATGGGAGACGCGCTTTTTCGCGTTTTTCGCTAAAGTGGCTCAGACTTGTTTCTCATGACTGTACCTGAAACAGCATCCTCGATCGTCGAGGGATCTTCGATGCTGAGACTTGCCAGCAACCTGGACGTTCTCTGCACATCGTGGGCCTTAAGGGTGAGCCGTATAGATTCCAGACGCACTGCTTCTTCCAGTATAGTGCAGTATTCATTATCGAGGAAGTCTGAGGCTGCCTGTGAACTTGCCCTGAGCGGGTTATTGTCGACGTGGACTTTGATATCTAGGGTGGTCGCCATTTCTTTAAGAGCGAGTATGTCTCTCCGGGTCATTTCAGCAGATTGAAGCCACCCGGCCAACAGCACTTCTGTGATCTGCTTCGGCGGCTTTTGATGAACCTCTAGCATCCGCAAGCAAGCTCGTGTTCCGTGAGCCGTTGTGCGAGTCAGTAGCGCCAGCGCTCTACAAATCTGTTTGGAGTTGCTGCCATCAGGAGCGAGCAACGCCACCATAAACTCTGTTGCTGGTTGGTAGGGGCCTTTGTCAGGCTTACCCGGCGGGTCGAGGAATGGGATAATCGTCTCAGACTCTTCCCAACCCATCAGAATCCACCGCGGAGCACCCACAGACTTTTCGAAGCTCGTGAGAATGGCGAGATAATTAGTGGAAAGGCGCTCGGTCCACCGAAAAAATGGACCCCCAAGGATAGGAAGGGAACTATGAATCCCATCACCGAATATCTTTCTGAGACCATCAAGCCACTTGAGCCAGGGCTCAACTCCAAAATTTGTCAATGTGTAGTCAACCAAGGTGGAGCTATGCTGCTCAATCATATACTGCAGCAAATCTCGCCAACACCCAATCCGAGCAGTGTTGGCTAGGCGCTGGGACGCCAGAAGGCGTGCAAAATTAACACAGGCCATATCTGTATCCTTGCTGACTATCAGGCTAACTTCATGAACAAATTTGTCGCTCATGTCGTACAGCTCAACCAAGCATCGACGAAGGATTGGAAAGGGGATAGTGAATCGTGTAGCTATTGCCAGAGCAGCTGTCCGGCGTTTGGAGTCAGGAGGTCGCCGCCAGAGATTAATCAATCCATCGATTATATTTCCGGTTTCCTCACTGACAGAATCGCATCCGGCAAGACAAGATATGCAATACGCATCAATCATCTCGATGAGTTCAGAAGAGGCTTTCAGCGAGGTTCCCTGGGCACCGGACCATAGACTAAACAAAGCGCTCACATCCTCCGCCTGGGGCCAACGGCTTAGTAGGGATCGAATTCCCTCACTGAGCATGGGCTGCACCCAAGAAGCATCTAGCAGGCTCTGGCCAAAAACGTGGAGCTTTGTCCCGGACCCATCTCCTGACCATCCACCTTGAAGCTGCTCGCAAAACTTATCCTGCATTTTCAGCATAGTTTCCTGGATAGTATTGACGACGCGAGAAGAAAGTGTGTTTTGTAGCGATTGGCAACTTGGGAGGCCTAAAATTGATAGTAATCGCATCACGGCTGCCATCCGGACGGTGCTGGCCTGGGAGGTGAGCATATCCAGTACCGCTGAGGTCACTGGGGTTTCCGGTTTCAATAAGGAGTTCGAGGGTTTGCAGTGCCTTGTCATCGGCAGTGTTACGCACGCACATATGCGTGAACAAAGATACCGCACTGGTGGACACTAGTTGAGCCCTATCGAGGATTTCCAGTAGGCGATCTAGAATGCCATGAGCGTTGCTTTTAGAGTCATTCTCTAGCCTGATGAGAAACTGCCCATAGCGGATTGAGAAACCAGACCGGAAGTTACGTTGAGGCATCAGTCCTTCACGCAGCGTCGCCCTCCCGCCACTTATAAAATCCGGTCCTTCCAACTCTAGAATATTGCCTAGTTCCTCCCTCTGTTTGACCGTGAGTTGTTCCCATAGACTTAAGCGATTTTGGTCCGGCTTCCATGTAGCCCATATGCGCTAACCAAGAAAAGAAGCATCGAGCGGTCCTTCTATAATCCTAGAGGTTCTTGAAAGCTTTGTAAGCCACTCAGATGCAGCATGAGCACGTTGCCACCGTTTGTCAAGCCTCATAGCCTCCAGCTGTGCCGCGAGATTGGTGCATGCGTTGTGCGGTATGGCATCGATGGAGGGATGGAGTAACAGGTTAGTGCGACTATTTGCTGCTAAAAGAGTGAAGTACATTATAAGGTCCCGCCCGACAGTCAGGACATCTAGGGATGACAGGCGGATTAGGGTTTGCGTGCATTGCGCCTCAAGAGGTTTGACAGCATCTGTGTTCAAAAGGCTAATCGCCACGGTGACTTGGAGAAACGTCAACAAGCCAGTGTGGCAGCCCAAATCGACCTGGAGTTCTCCACATAGGAGATCCCTCACAGCCTTCGCTGACAGCGTGTGTGTATAGGCTACGATCGCAACATCTTTTGCTGGATGCACTTTTACCAGACCTGCAAGGCGAGTGTCGGTTTCATCTGAAGTTAGGTTGGTACTCTTCTTGCGTAGGTAGTCATCGGTGAGATCCCGTAATAGATATAATGGGAAATATTGCATAGAATCCTGTCCTACATTGAGGGCCTTGTGTTGGACCATAGCCGGTTCGATCTTTCGGTGCCACTCGGTGCTATGCGTTTTACTCCAGCCGAGAGCGGGAAGCCTTGTGGCAGAGGCCTGCTTCCGTTTTGAAAACATCGGTTGGAGGTATAGTATGCAGGTGTCGACGATGTTCACGACGCCGCCACAGAAAGACTCCAAACAAGTACCATGACGGTCGCTAATACCTAGTTATTCGAAAAGCATACTAAGGCTGGAGGAGACGCGATGCTGTCATTCCCGACATTGATCGTGTAGATCCGTGATGGATTCACGGTACTCTGAAATTGGGGAAGAAGCGTAGACTTTGTGCAAAGACCGTCTGTCCTCCTACCTCAGGCTAGGATAGAGGTATGGTAGAGAGCGTACCCGGTACGTAGTTGTGAGTGAGCGCACATAGAGTACAGGTAACAGCGAGGTGTGAAACCCCGGCCAGCGAAACGATGTGCGCGTTAGTTGGGTGGTGGGAGAATGCCGCTTTGCCTATTAAAATTTCTCGGAGCGCCCCCAGGCTCCAAGTGGACTCACCGATCCTCTGCATGTATGGTAACTGTCTCACCTTCGCCAGGTTGTGACTGGCTGCCGCAACAACAAGGCAAGGACACTAGGCGCTCAAATTGTTCGGGTATGAGGTTCGAGGGACTGATGGGGACTTCGAATTCGTTCCTTCTATATAGTACTCGACAGGTTAGCTCGATTAAATTTTGGAGCTCACTGCGGAAGCTCATAGCTGTACGAGGCACTGCGTACAAGATGCATTGTAAGACGTCCATCAGCCTTGGCGGTTGATGCATTTGTACAAGGTGTTCTCCACAAGTTGTGGGGTTCCGCCGCTTTTGCCCCCGACTTATTGCGTGTTGAGGTGGAGCTTAGGGGAGCGACCGAGGAATCGGGTAAACCTTCCCCACAGAATTATCCACAGAACTACCCTGAGACTTGGGTAGCATTATTTAACAGCTACCGACTTGTTTGTCAAGGCGCGCCCAACCGGCGGTTCTAGAAGCAATTATGCTATACGTATATTGTACTAATAAACTACCTCGCGGTCGTCGAGTGACGGAACACTTGGTAGCGTTTGATGGGAGCGGAACTCGCTTCAACCGCTCGGGAAGGGTTCATACCTTAATGACGCGGTAAGAGGATCCATGGGTATAAGGGACTCCTAGTATATCACCTAGGCTGTCTTAATCCCCTGTTGGCTTGATGCAAAAGCGGCAAAGTTTTCAACAGGTTACCCCACGCCACCTCGTCTCGAGGCCTGAAGGCCGGCTTGCTTGTATGACAGCCATTGCTGTAGAGAGTGAAAGCGTGGTTCGCATATATGAATAGGAAAAGACCTAGAAATTCCTAGACGTGTCCACATTTCAAACGCATATATAAAATAGGCAATTGTGGTGGGCGGGGCGGATGATGATGATTGGAACTTCAGAGACATGCTGAGGCTTGTGCCATCAGCTTTACATATCTGTGTTTCCGCAATTTGTATCGCTATTCTGTTCTACTGTCTCGAAGGCTCGCTAGTTGCTTTAAACACTCTACTGTCCGCAGCGTGTCCGGGTGGCTCGATCCCAGCGTCCGCTCATTTCCCTCCAGGGCCCGGCCGAACAGCCGCTCTGCATCGTCGTATCTGCCTAGTTGGCGGTGGATGATCGCCAGGTTGTGCACCGTCCTCAGCGTTTCTAGGTGGTCCGGGCCTAGTCTTCTCTCGTCCCCCTCTAGGGCCCGGCCGTACAGCCGCTCCGCATCGTCGTATCTGCCTAGTTTATGGTAGGTGAGCGCTAGGCTATGCATGGCCCGCAGTGTTTCCGGGTGGTCCGGCCCCAGCACCCTCTCACTCCCCTTCAGAGCCCGGCCGTACAGCCGTTCCGCATCGTCGTATCTGCCTAGTTTACGGTAGGTGAGCGCTAGGCTATACATAGCCCGCAGTGTTTCCGGGTGGTCCGGCCCCAGCACCCTCTCGCTCCCCTCCAGGGCCCGGCCGAACAGCCGCTCCGCATCACCGTACCTGCCTAGTTGGCGGTGGATGATCGCCAGGTCATGCCCCGCCCGCAGCGTGTTTGGGTGGTCCGGCCCCAGCACCCTCTCGTCACCCTCTAGGGCCCGGCCGAACAGCCGCTCCGCGTCGTTGTACCTGCCTAGTAGGTGGTAGACGACCGCCAGGCTATGCACCGTCCCCATCGTTTCCGGGTGGTCCGACCCCAGCATCCTCTCATTTCCCTCCAGGACCCGGCCGAACAGCCGCTCCGCATCGTCGTACCTGCCTAGCTGGCGGTGGATGATCGCCAGGCTATGCGCCACCTGCAGCGTGTTTGGGTGGTCCGGCCCCAGCACTCTCTCACTCCCCTCCAGGGCCCGGCTGGACAGCCGCTCCGCGTCGCCGCGCCTGCCTAGTTGACGGCAGGCGATCGCCAGATTATGCACCATCCTCAGTGTGTTTGGGTGGTCCGGCCCCAGCACCCTCTCGCTCCCCTCCAGGGCCCGGCCGTACAGCCGCTCTGCGTCATCGTATCTGCCTAGCTTATGGTAGGCGAGCGCTAGGCTATGCACCGTGCTCAGCGTGCCCGGGTGGCCCGGCCCCAGCACCCTCTCACTCCCCTCTAGGGCCCGGCTGGACAGCCGCTCTGCGTCGCCGTACCTGCCTAGTTCGATATAGGAAACCGCCAGGTTATTCACCGCCCCCAGAGTGGCCGGGTGGTCTGGCCCCAGCACCCTTTCTCTCACCTCTAGGGCCCAGCTGCACAACCGCTCCGCTTCGCTGTACCGACCACGACTCTTGAAATATGATGCGACGCCAATAACTGCATTGCGCAGTTCGACGACGTCCACCTCACTTGCTTTTGCAAGATCTATAATGGCCTGAAAATGTGTTACTATCACTTCACATTGGCCCCAACTGCTGTAAGAACTCGGATCGTCTATTTTCTCAAATAGTCGGCAAATAACGGTCGCCGCTCGCTGGAGCCACACCCTCCGCTGAACATCTGTCATGAGAGTCATTCGTATCAAATACTGCACTGAATCATGTATCCATATCGTCAGTGTGGGCTGATCGCCCTGCCGATTGACCAAAGATAAGGTGTGCAACTGTTCAATTGCATTCTGAAAACGGATCGGCGATTGGATCATGTCGGCTAGCCGATGCATATCTGTAGATATGGTGGATCCTTCTTTTGGTGCAAGTAAGTCGGCCTTTTCAACATCAGTTTTCCTTCGGCGTAAGCGCCTCCAATTCTCTCTTAATTTGTTCTTCACACGCAGCTGCTTTGAATCTGTAGGCGATGCGGGCGCCACAGTAGATTCCAGCGTCGGTTGAGCTAGCAAACCTTGGGATCCTTGAACGATCATTCTGGCACTAATACTCTCGGGGTCGAGGAAGCAGAGAAACCGCAAAAGATCAGTGGTCTCCGGAGATGAATGTTCTAGCTCTAAGAAAGCATATGCGAATGTCGCAGTTATCGAACGCTCCTCATGGCTGGATAACTTGTTCTCCCAACCTAGGGCCTTCGAGATCACTGTTAGCTGTTACGATATGGCCACTCCGAAAGTATTCCACATACCTCTTGCTTCTGCTTGCCCCCATAGAGATCTAACAGCTCATCCATGTCTTTACGTGATTGTTTCATAAGTGATGCTGCTTGGTCAATGGCAAGAGGGAACCGCCCAACGCATTTCACCAATTTTTCAGCTTTCGCGTGTGTCTCATCCGATGTCTGCGCATCAATTTCGCCAGACCGAAGAAACATCTTGATAGCATCCTGTGGGTTGGGAGTTGGTAATTCAAAACAACTGTGCATCTCACCGGCCGCGCTGCCTATAGCCTTGGCGACACTTTCCGTTCGAGTCGTGAAGAGGATGTTGCCTCCCGAATTCACCTGAGGTAAGAGACCTCGAACCGCCTCAACTGTCTCACCCTTGACATTGTCGAGTACGAGAAGCCACGTTCTCTCTGGCTCGAAGTCGTGGCTCTCAAGCCAGAGCTTAACGGCTATGAATCTTGCATCCTGCTGAGCACTGTACTGGTAAGGGAGTCTCAGCAAGTCGAATAGTCTAGAAAAGCCTTGATTTAGCTTTTCGGTAGTCGTCGCAGAGATCCAAAAGACATAGGGTAGCAGTTGCCGATCATACGCTGACTTCGCGTATTTCAAGGCTAGTTGTGTCTTCCCAAGTCCAGGCATGCCGTATACAACAACGCGTGTAGGCACGTCACCGCGCTCCCTCTCGAATGCCTCCCGTAGCATATCAAGCTCTTTCTCTCGCCCGGAGAAATGGATAGTGAGGAGATCCATTGGAGCGTCGATAATCCGGGACGGTTGCTTGCTCTGCAGGGGATCAATATTTGCGTTGGCGGCGAAGAAAATTCTCACTTCTGTCGGCGGGGTCAGCTAGCCCGCCAGCGCAATATGCAGTTTATGGCACCAACCTTGGCGAAACTCTTCCGCCTTTTGATTCTGCAGCATCTGGTCTGGTGGCAAACAGTTAGAAGCGTTTCAAGCCCCGAGGCGTCATCAACTATACCAGTTCTGATCTGGTGGGCCTCGTTCATATGCTCCACACTGGCAATCCTGTCCACTTCTCTTCCATTCTTCTGGATACTTGCGATCAACGCCCTGAAGTCGTTCCCTAGAGACATCCACGTTGCCCGACCAAGAGTTCCTAATTCATCAGCAAGCCTCTCTTCCTCTGAGTAAGTACAGAGACTTACGCAGCATCGACCGATCAAAGAGGTGTATTGCTTGGAGTGCGAATCTGGTCAAATCAACATATATAATCACGAGAGGAGCTTGGAGGAGCTGAA
The DNA here is from genome assembly GCA_020080175.1 of Glutinoglossum americanum. Lineage (NCBI taxonomy): Eukaryota > Fungi > Ascomycota > Geoglossomycetes > Geoglossales > Geoglossaceae > Glutinoglossum > Glutinoglossum americanum. The sequence continues at coordinate 10,277 of JAGHQL010000127.1, forward strand.
GTTTGGAAGAGCCAAATATGGTCGCGTAGGTTTCTAAGGCCGGAAGACCTTTTCTGATATCCTCGAGCGCATTCATAACGGTATCGAAAGTGTCAATGATATCACGAGTAATCTCTTCCATATTAGCTATGCTCCGAGCACGACCTTTTGACAACGTTCCGGCTTACTGTGAGAGTAAACTTCAAGGAACCCCATAAGAGGCCGGCGAGGCCGATGCCCATAGCTTGTGGCAAAGACTGAGCTATCATATCAATCGCAGAGCTGAGCCTCTCCAGGCGAAGCAATAGAGGCTCAATTATATTTCGCATTGTCTCCTTCGTCTTTGTATGTGAGGTACTGCCCCCTGTATTGTCTCTTGGATGGCGGATAGAATGTCTTCCGGTTTGTCGGTGCTCAATATAGCGTCGTAGTCTTTTGAGGAGAGACGTCCGCTGTCTCTGAGGGATTGAAGCTGAACGGTGGCATTGCGATAGATGTCTTTAAGGGTGTACCTTTGCAACTCAACCCAATCAGCATTTGGAACAGATAGTGGAGGTTCTGCACGTACGCTGGGTTTTGGCCAGACATCTTGTAAAGTGTGGGTCTGAGTCTTTTACTCGCTCAATAGCAATCAACCTTTGCCTTTCTTCATAGATCGGCGGTTAGGATCCGCTGTATCGTGGGACATGTTTGCAGCCGGCAAAAGCTGACTTCTCCGGATTATTGTTTCCACAGCCCCACGGAGAGCCCCGCGTAGCCTCACGGCGGCGAATGTATCCTGCAGCCAATCGGCATAATGCGTTGCGACACCTTCTCCCGCGAAAATGGCCGTTTAGTAAAAAAAAGCTGAAAAGATGTGGGAGGAAAGCCCAGCGCTGGCCGAGCCCGATGAAATTCATAGCAATTCACATGTCAAGGTCGTGGAGCCTTTTACCTCTCCAAGATGTCCACGAAAAGATAGGCTAGGCCGGTAGGGTAGACGGGTTGAGAGAATAGAATAGGAAGCGACTCTGCCCAAAGGAGTAGGAATACCGATATTGAGTTACCCGAACTACCGTAGGCTTATTTGGGGCCGTTCGTTTTCCTAGCTAACGTTTCTGCAAAAACGCTCAGGCCGCCGCTATGGCCAACCCAGTTGCTCAGGACCGGTATAAGAAATTTTGCTGTCATATGAAGGGGAGCGTGGAAATAAAGATACACAGAGTCTATTTAATTACTCTGTGAGCACCCTCGCTAAGCGATTATCCCAGCTGCCCTTCTCTGTCCTTTGAGCGATCACGACAGTTCCGAACCTAGATGTTGATGGGCTCCATGTATCGCAGCGCTTCCCATGGGGGAATATATGCCTTGCGGCTGACTATAGATGAGGCTCCACCTGTGGCACTAAAGATTAGGACGTCTCTCACGATATACGACAAGTAGTGCCATTCGCGATTTCCTAATTTATGATATGAATATCTCGAATCGAAAATACCTTGAACCCTTCCTGTCTCTTCAGTTCACGGCCCCGGCCGCGGGCTCCTTCGGCAGTCATTTAGCTACCCCTCAGTTTCAGAGAGCAATTCTCTAGTGCCCCAACGAGAGTATTCGGTGTATGGAATCATAATGCTCGTCGAATCAGACAGTGAGAATCCATGCTGTTCGAGTAGGTAGACCATCTAGCAAAACTTGTCCACTGAGCGACGTACCGTAAGGCTCAACCCTACATCTTTAACTAGCGGACCGAAGAAGCGACGTCTAGGAAACCCTGCGCTGTCTCAGACTGGATGTTGGAGTGTGAATTTGCCTCCAGACGTCCAACTTCCCTCCATCTCTGCTGCTGCGAGGTGGAAGTTATGCTCTACGTACAGAAGTGGTTGAGTAAAAGCATGTAAATAAAGGATGGGGGTAAATGAATTAAATTGACTTATAACTATCGAATGCTAGCTATATAGAGTTGAAGGTATATAAGTGTAAGATGTCGATGTTAATACTGATATCAGGTATGGTTAACATCGGAATGGTAATAGAACCTTCTGACAATTCTTCAAGTTAACATTCTGTCAGCTAAAATCTCCCTTCCCGTTCCTGTATTCAGTTACAACTCACAACTCAATTCCGATAACAAACGAAGTATTATACTTCCCCTTTCTACTCTAGTCCCCCCAGGGTTTTGACCAGGACGAATGAAACCATCCAAATCAGAGACGTTGCCCCTTTTAAGGTTAGCCGCTCGTAGCCCAAAAAGAGCAGTTGTCATCGAATGAGATAGTCCCTGAGCTGATGAAGCAGCTAGTGCCAACCTGTACCAATAGCACAAGCCAAGATATATCAGCGACAATTTTCCCGAACGAGCGAAGTAACGTCGTAACCCTGATCCAGAAGCTAAGATAGTAGCACCCTGACATAGACACGCAGATCTTCCCGGCTCCTGTATAACTACTCAACCTCATAGATGGCCATGCTCGGTGTGATCTGGAAAATGCTAAGGGCTAACGGCACAAAATAGATTCGTACCGCGAACCGTGATCAGACGCGCTCTGGCGATAACTTTGTGAGACTCTCTAGCATCGCCGTATCCGCCCGAAATTCGGTCTTCCAACCCATCTTCCTATCATAGTATTGTCGAAAGTGTAGAGCCAAGGTCTGCAGCCGTATAAGAATATCTTCGAGTCTCATGTCGACCTCAAATAGATTTCGCAGAGGTTCGTTAAGAGTGCGTAGCATGTAGCTGTAGAACGCTTCTACAGATGACCTGTTGACCCAAAACAGAACTTCAACAGACAGGACACTACGTTATAGTATGTGAATGGGTTTCGGTCCTAGTAACTATGCACTCTATTAGCCGGCTAAAGAAATTAGGCTTGGGATTATCCTGACTTGCCGTTTCCACTTGACGGTATCGCCCGTACTCCTGCCCGCTCCGATGTCCCTTGAGGTGCCTAAGCAACTCATCTTCTGGAGCCAGTGCTGTCTCCGGAATTCACCGACAGCCGGTAGTTCGTAACTGAGTGCTTCCCAAGCCTAGTCCTGTAAATGGATATCCCCGGACTGCATAGAACTCTCACGACCTATGCACATAGCAATGGTTTCTACACTGTCCAGCTAATGTTGTGACAATATAAGAATCGTTCCATACCCTCGACAGTGCACCAGACTAAACCAATCATAGAGAAATTTGACCAGTTGAAAAATGAGGCACCACCGACATTGAACGGACCCGAGGAGCTCAGCACTGACACTCGGTGTATAAACAAGGAGGCAGGTATTGGGTCAAGCGGACGAGGCTGCACCCTAGGCCACTGGGTCGACTTGGCAACAGCAAAAGGAGGAGAGGAGATACGACTTTATTTAGGAATCGTAAGGCTCGCCCTGCTACTGCGGACCCAGTTAGCCCAAGGCTCCATTGGTGCCGGATAGTACTTAGCCTTGACACGAAGTATCCGAAATGGGGGTCGCACGCTAACAAGTTTCCAAGCATAGCACACCCACCTCCCCATCAGCGGAGTAATAAGGAGCTAGCTATATCGTACAGCCATGGGCCGTCGGGATGGTGGGTTCCGTTTCAGTCTCACAAAGAAACCATCTCAATCGCCATGATTCCATTGGCAAATCGAGACAAGCTGAGGAGCCGAGGACGACCTAGCGATCCGGGCGCAGTGCGTCTCAAATTAAGAGAAAATGCCTCAGTTCATGCGCGCAAGTAGGTCGTGGGCATCGTTAAAAAGAGAGTCTAGCAATCGGCAATGGCGTCACGTGTGACGCCATACCCGGAATGGAGATCCCTAACTTCGTCGGTCGATTCACCCAGAACACGCAGTACGGAGCACTATTTAGGCCATACATGTATAGTATAATCTTCCTAGTAATCCGTTATGTATATTTTCTCCAATTGAACTTATAGTTTTTGAGATCAATTACTTTTTAAATCTTCTTTAATATATTTATGCACAGGGCGAGCGTTTGTTGAATCCTGTCGAAGTTGGCCACTCAACGCCAATTACCCACGCCACATTTCTACTGCATGAGATCATGAGATAGATGCACGTGCATATAAATAGACCCCACGAGCCTCACCCATAAATAGACAGCCTTATATATGACCACCAAGAACTTCTGCTAAATGACGCTTCTTTCATTCAATAAATACATGGCTACATACACAAAGCAAGGGGTATTGCTTTCTACTGAGACAGCAAAGAGACAACGCAACGTAGCACGCCTCCTTTCCTTCCATCGCCTCTCTCCGGCTCTCTTTCTTTCATAGAGACCGAGGAAACAATTAAACGCAAAAACGGAGAACACTATCAAGCTCGCTGGCGCAAACCACCCATATTAAAGTAAAATATCTATATGTGACCGACTTTGGGTATTTTTTTCGTTTTTTTGGATTTCTTGCTGCGTCCCTATTTGACGTACTAGGCAGTACGCTAGACAGACGAACGAACTTCGTAGCCCCTTTTCGGGGCCTTGGTTTCGTTTTCTATCATCTCATTAATTCATTCCTTCTCTTTGTTTTTTCCCCATCTCATTACATCGTTCGTTCGTAAAGCTGGTTGGTCATGCTTCATGATCATGTGCACTGGAATGTCTGGCCTTGCGGATCGCCAAAGACTGCTTGGTCGGTGAAGTATTCGAGTTGGTAGGGGTAGTCGACGCATTTCCCGCCGCCTGATGGGCCTACATGCGGGCAGTGAACCTATCAGACGAGTCAGAATTTCCCGTGATCGACGCCGAAGTGATAGAAGGGCCGTTAATAAAAATTAGCAAGGGAAAGAGAATCTTGACATACATCTGGCCTAACGGTTGTCAAAACGAGGTGGATAGTCCGACACACGATGTTGTCCCCCCACGCCTCATCGTACGTCCCATACGGCTTCTGTGACAGTGAGGTCACGCAGTGATCGATGTCCGTCCATTGCGAATCCGCACCCATGCACTTTTGCTGTGTAACGGCACACAGGCCCTCTATGGATCGGGCCTGTTGGCTCGGGTCGGAGATGGAGAAGCCGTTATTAACTTCAAGCCAGGTGTTGAGGTTGGGAATCCAGGCGTCATATTTGAGGACGGCACCGCAGTCGTCGAACCGCCAGAATGCGACCTGCGTTGAAAATTGTGATGTCAGAATTGTGAAAACTGATGACGGGGATTGCTAGGCTCGTACGCCCCGATATCAAAGGAAACTCACCTGCTTCAATGTCGACAGCTGCTTCCCATCATCCTGTCCCCCCGGGTTCACGACCTTCGTTTCCAAATATACCACACTCGCTGCGACTTCAGGGCAGCTACTCGTAAACTCCACGATCTCCGCTTTGGAAATAACCACCGACCTAACTCCCTGCTGCGCAATCGGTGACAACGCAAAGAAATACTCTATCGAATCCTCGAAGCCTGAGAAGTTCCCCACCGGGTTCACACGCCCGGAAGCGTCGTTGTTAAAGAGTCCTGCGGGAACAGCGTTGGGGCCATGGATGAGGATAGGAAGCTGGTTGGGAAAGACCGTGAGGTCGTAGATTGAACTCAGGGTGGCGAGGTTGCGTTTTTGGAAGGGAGTGAGAGAGCGAGGGAGGGCGTAGGTGGTTGTAGTGAGGACGGTGAGGTTGAGGAAGAGGTTGAGGATAAGGGAGGGGAGAACGAACGACTTATGCCGGAATAACGACAGCATCATCCCCATCATCTGCTTTTTCTCTCTCTCTCTTCAATCTTATTCAGCAGCGAACGTCTTTTCCTCAACGCAACTCAACGAAAGACAAACCCAACGAAAAGGTGGTGTATGTACTGTACAGGCGGAACAGAGGAAACCGTGAGCATGCAGATCCGCAGAAAAATTTCCTAGCCAGCCAGTCCACCGGAGAAAAGCAAAAAACCTGCCTACACTCTCCCTTTCATACTCGCGGCTGACTACTGCATAACTGCACAATGTGTTGGCAATCATGGTGTTGGCGTTAGTAGCGAAACGAAGCGGCTGGCGGCGCGTTAGGATCGCATTGGTGACAGGGAAGAGCTGTCCAACGTTGCAAAAAATCATCAGCTCGAAGGCCCTAGGGCGAGCTAAGAAGTTAAGAAAAAAAAACGAAATTCCCGGAATTCTTTTTTTTTACTGGCTGTACGGACTCGGTCACTGCCTGCATAGAAAAGCGGGACGTGGTACCACAAAGCCTCTTTTTTTCTGCCGGCCCCCAGCGTTAAAGTTGCCGTTTCTGGTAGCCAGTACCTATCGCCCGTGCAGCACACGCACGTCCCATCACCTTCCCTCCACCTTGCCTCGTCCTTCATCGAAGCTCACACCCAGCCTCTCGAGTTTCGCAGAGGAAAAAAAAGTTCCGCTCGCTCATCCCATCTCATTTAGACTTCGCTGGCACAACTAAACTCCCACTAACCCGAGCCAATGCCCCTGCAACCGCCACGCCAGTGCCTAGAAGCTAAGATTTCCCAAGGACCAGTTTTTTGCGCCCCTTCCCTGGTCGAATTTAATTTGTTTAATTACGGTCCTGCCCAGGTTTCCAACCGAGACAAGCCGTCGATCTACGGCCTAGCGGTGAGCCAATGAAATTCGCAAACTTGGGATTCGCGGCCATCCGGCTACTCGGGCGCGAAGATGTCAATCCCGAAAGTGGGGATGGACGGATGTGTGATGCAATTGCGCAGGGCGGGCAGCGCTCTGGATGGATGGAGCGGATGGTGATGAGAGCTATATGTATGTAGCACGTACTGTGCGTACATCTACATAAATGCACATGTCATGCAATGCGAGAACAGCTGGCTGGCGAGCGAGACGATAACCCATCGATGAACGCGAAATGCGCTACGCATTAGGCGATCGGTGAGAGCATCCAGCCTTCTTCCAAGCTAATCAAGCCCGTATGTTATACGTTACGTATGTCATCTTTCCTTTTTACCTAGTCCCGCTTACAACGTAGTACTTTGCGTACTTTTGCACAGAAAATTCTTCTCTTTTAATCTCGGCAGAAGAACCCAAAAGCAAGAAGAAAAAGGTCTCGGGACGCGGAGATGACGAAACGACGGCGATACGCTTGCCCGCGTGTGGCGTTGCCCGATTGGGCTGTTTGTTGTTTTCAACGATGGTTTGGTGGTTTTATGAGAAGCACAGTCACTCTCTTTTCATAAAACGGTGTCCTGGTGAAATACATACTCCCGGGATGGATGGGCGATCGGATCGCACAGGTGTGTGTGGAGAAGTTTTAGGGCAGGGGTGCCGAGAGTTGGGTTCCCGGAAATGGATTCCCGTGGTGGAAGAAACGAGCCAGTCGATGCGGTTCGAGCGAGGCGGAAGAAGTTTGGCTGGGATAAACCTCCGAGCGACACGTTTTCATCGCTGATCCCTCAGATGGGACGAGATATTTTTGGTGCTCGTAGGATCAGTTGAACTCTCATCGCCATCCAGCGATACACCGAAATTCACGACTCTCATTTCTCCAAGTATCTCGTACCATCTGCCGCCTCCACCCCCATGCCAACCCAACCTCCCAGCCAAAAACAAGTAAGGAAGGGCGACCAAGATTTTAAGATTAAGATTCCGAGGGTCTGGTGTAGGCAACAGACAACAACGGTATGACCGAAGATAAACCGGGTGGGGGACGATTTAGAAGGGAGCGGTCAGCACGACCCCACGGACTCCGCCAACCAAGAGAAATCGACCGAAGCCATAACCAAGGACTTCTGTACCTACGTACCAGAGAACTGAAACCCGTCCTCCAGATAAAAATCCCCAAGAGCCATCAGAGCAAAATCTAGAAGGCTCAATCCCAGCCACACAAGAGGACACGCGATACGAAGGAATTCGACTCGCATGGCAAGCAGCCACCCGCGCTTTCCCCAAGCCAAGCGGGGCGCGGGCTAAAACAAAACCAGCCAACCACCTTCATTTCCCTCCCGCTTCCCAGCCACATCAAATCTCCCCCGTTATCTCGCTGCAAAGGCATGGTGGCTCAAAAAGAATGTTAGCATAGCCAACACAAAAAAAAAGCATTCGTTAGAAACGAGCCCTCACCAAGCCCCAGCATCGGCCGACCGGAATTTCCAGTAGAGGCTTTAGGCTACTTTTTTTTTTTTTTTTGGGCATTCTTATTTATTTTTTTAATTTAATCTTTCCGGCAACAGAGCTAAGTATGTTATTCCCCTGGTGAGGAGGAGTATGTGCGTTTATTTATTATTTTTTTTAGCCGTCACGCTGCCGCATACGCATACGTGCACACATCATTCAGCGGTCACGACCGATCGAGGCTCGTGCCCTAAGCTGCGAGGGGGGCCGCTTAGATAATTTCTGATTGGCGAGCGAGAGAAAAATGATTATTATTGTACGACAAACCTTCCCAACGCCAAATATATGCGTGGGAAAAAGTATCTAGTTTTGCGCCCGGGAGGCATGTGGTTGATGAGGTTCCGAGGGGATAAAGGCTTGTCTCGACCATAGTTGAGAAATAGCCTCGAATAACCCTCTTGGATAATTAATGCCAGGGTGGTTTTAGCCTAGCTATTTTTTATGTGAGCGTAAGTAGCACTTTAGAGCTAGGTTGCGCGGGCCTATCCTTATATCGGCTACCTTCAAAAGCGCTGCCCAAAGGCATCTGGGGCGCAGGACCAGACGACTGCCGCCTTTAGACTCTGCGGAGATCTGGGAAGAAGAGTCGGCAAGGCCCTTTGCCACCCGATGCTGGGGCCGTATCTGTAGTGGCGACTCTGGGAGCGAACTATGTTGGTAAAAGTTAGGCGCCTTGGTTATATATAATACGGGAGTGATTCAAGGAATTGTTTCTTGTATATCACGCATTTTCACTTGGTACCGCCAAAATGCCATGAGGCTGTGCGCGCTGGGAGGTGTTGCCGTGGCCGTTCGGTGGCGACGGGTATGCTGGGTGGCAGTATGCATCCCTCCGCTGGGTATGCCATGTACTCGGTTCCACTGCATTGTAGATGAAAAGTCTTCTCCCGCTGCATGGCGATCTCGGCGCTTCATTTGAGCACTCAGCCAGGTGCTTGTCCCAGGCTATTCTTCCGTATGTCAACAGGGTTGACCCCCATAGCCACAGGCATCCTCCCGAGGATTACCGCTGTCTCGTGGTTTATGTGTTTGGGAACTCCCATGAATGTAGGCGCACACCCAGGTGCCACTATCACCTCAAGGTGCATATATCCGGGGGACTCCCATGACTGTGGGCACCTCCAGGGCCGCTGTTTTATTGAGGCGTTGGTGAGACCCCTAAAGCCACCGGGCGCGCCCCAGAAAATGCAAGGAGAAGGGGAAAGCAGGAGAAACGGTAAGCGGGTTTCCAGTAAACCCTTTGTGATGGTATCTGGGCAAGCAAAGCGCGGTATTTGAGAAATTACCCCATAACCCAACTCGCTCATTGGGGGTAATTTCCCAAACAATGATTTTCTAAATTGATGGGCGGAACAATATCGGTATTGTGAGTTATAGGGGTATCCCATCATAATAGGTATTCCACCAAGGGCCACCACCATATCATAGGATATACGTTGAGGTAAACTCCTATCACCGCAGCGCTCCCCCAAGGGCTACCATTGTGTCGCAGCGCACATGTTTGAGAGGAACTCCATTAACTATGGACGTCCCGCTAAGGACCAGGGACTACGCTGTATGACAGGAGAGGCTCTCGTAACTATTGGGCGTGCCCACGGAGAATGTATTAGTGTCTAGGTTATGCTCATGCGGGGAACCACATAGACGCTATGGAGTGGAAGGGCAGGTAGTAAAGTGGCCAGTTGATTGTATATCAAAGATGCTCTTGAATGTGAAGTAAAATGGAAGAACGTACCGCGGAGTTCTTATGCTCCTGAGGTCCATGAGGCGTCCACAATAGTTGGTAGACTAGCAAAGAATGCTGATCGCCGGTGCCTGAGAACGTTAACATGAGCTCGTCCCGAGCTTGAATTAGTGCTAGGAATGCTGGCCGTCATTGGAAGGACACAGTGGTAGTCAAAGAATGGCAATAAAGAGTGTAGCCGATATATTGGCAATATTCGGGAATCCGCGGCTGGGAGCATTCCGATAGAGTGAAAAGAGAATAGATTAAGGAAATATAGAATGCCCGATCCTGGCTTTCGTAATTGACATTGCTAATAATGATGAACTAGAGAAGATGGGAAGAAGGGAAGGAGGGAGACGAAGCATTTCACAGCAAGGGAATCCCGTGGTCCTGAGTGAAACACACGCTCAAAGCTGCTACAATCCCAGGATGAGTGTGGAGTCGCTGCCTACAGCTAGGGTTCAAAAAGTACGCGTACACTCGTGGCGTAACTCAGCAAATTCTCGGAAAAAGCGTACGCAAGCCCTTGATCTGGTGCTGTGTGACTCTGGGGGTTTTAATGTTAGATTTGGCGTCGTTGTTGTTGCCTTGCCTCATTACCCGCCTCGTTAGGTTGTGTTGTATCTACATCATCTTAGGCTAAACGAAGCGGATGCATATGCCGCCGGGTCCGCCCGCAGCGGCCAAGAGCTTAGTCAGACCCCGCAACAAGACATGGCGGAGTTCGCTAGCACCTTAAAGGACCTTATGCGCCCATTCTCTTTCAGTCTTGAACAACCAACACACCAGCTCTTGAAGCCTTGACCAAGTAACTGCAGCAAACCCAACTTCAAACACTAACAACCCTAGGGGTACGGCTTCCGGAAATTTGACAAAGCCCAATAACGCCTTGAAGCTGCGCCGCAATGGTGCTCATCTTTGCACGGGCCCAGTTCTGGCCTCTGCTGACGGGGCGTGCCGTTGCGTCAGGTAGCCAGCTATGGGCTAAGTGACGTTTGAGCTCTACTGTGCTCGCAGATCTGAGAAACTCGGCCATCAAAGTTGCACCATACTTTACTCAATAGCTGGTTCGGCAATCCTTAGCTATGGCACGGCAAAACATAACGGCAAATACCAATAAACCTAAAGATATCGCTTCTAATACCGGAAACCTGGTCCTCAAGGTTGTCCTATGGTTCACTGGGTACCTAGAGTAGCTAGGGATACGCAATACTTGACTATAGCGTGGCGAGACACTATGTTCGAACACCAACACCTCTAATATTACCTAGTGGCCCTTTAAACCGCAGTATAGTCCGCCGGGTGTCGATGTAAGATCGCAACCCTTAGCCGCGCCGCAGCAAGGCAGAACGCCACTCGAGACATCCCTGGGACTTCCCGTCTCCGAGACTGCAGATTCCGCTCACACATACAGAGGAGAGAAGCTTTGTCAGTACTTATAACCCTCCACAAGAGGAAGCCTGCAACGCCACGACTTCAGCTGAGCCACATAGTTATCCAGGATCTTTGGTAAAAAGCGAAAGGATGTTGGAGATGAGCAGGGGAATTAGCATCGTGTTGACGTAACTGCTCCTCGTACTGTTGTACTAACAAAGCACTTCCCTCGAATCTTCAACAGATTCCTGCTCGCAGCCTACGCTGCCCTCGGAGTGAGCGTGACCGGGTGCGGCCACGCTCATCCGTTAGACTACGTGGTCGAGGGGCTCCGTGTGCAGACACCGAGCACTATAAAGGCGGCCGATTCTTTCTCCCCAAAGCCTATTCTCTATCTGCATATTCGATAGACAGCGCGCCAGATCTGATTTATTAAACCGATCTTTCTTACCTCCCTGAAGTTCAATAAAGTGCGATAACCATGTATCGTCGAACTATACTAGCTGCTCTACTGGCTGTGGGATTTTCCGGCGTCTGGGGCGGTACTGGTGCCTTCGGGTACAACGGTTCGTATGTAGACCATATTCGTCATTTTGGTTTCCTCGATTAGGGCTGACATTGTGCTTGGAAAATAGAGGTATACAGGCCACCGAAGATGTCGGCTCTAGTGAGACGTCGGTACCTATGATGTCCGAGACGGAGCAATCTACAATCGGGATAGAGGTGTCTGCGACCGAAACGGAGGCACCTTTTGAAGTCGAGACGCAGGCACCCGCGACCGAGACGGAGGCACCTTTTGGAATCGAGACGGAGGCACTCGCGACCGAGACGGAGGCACCTGTATCCGAGACGAGATCTGTGTTCGGGAGGAAGCGTAGGGGCGATTCAACCTGGGCGCCTTTGGTGGTCGCGACGGAGGTGCCTACGTTGGAGCCGGAAGCACCTGCATTCGAGACGTCGGGGCCCGCGTCCGAGTCAGAGGCACCTGCGTTCGAGACATCAGGGCCCGCGTTTGAGCTGGAAGCGCCTGCATCCGAGACATCGTGGCCCGCGTTCGGGAGGAGGGGTGGGGGCGACTCGACTTGGGCGCCTTTCATAGTTGTGACGCCGACGCCCGTGGCCGAGGCGCCTCTGACGCAGACGGGGACGACTATGGCCGGGCCGGAGGAGTCTATGACTAGGACGGGACCAGGCCTGGTCTGGACGGGGTCGCCTTACTATAAGCCGGATAGGGCTCAGATGATTACGAGAAGCTGGACTGCGTGAGGGGCGTTGACCCTGATGGCCACCAGAGGCTGAGTGTGAACGCGGGCGTGTGACGCGGGGATAAGGCGAGTGGCAAGAGCCAGCGCACTTAAGCAGCACTTTCTCTCGTTCTCTCTCTTTGCCTTGAACTGTGAAACCTGGGAATTGGGTGTATGGGATAGCAGTTTGGTGACGTTTTTCCATTGGGTTATTTACCGAAATACCCTCATTTTCAATTTTAATTACTCGGCTAACGTGGTTTATCAGTAAGTGACGAATATCAGTGAGCGACGAACTTTTTGTGACCCTCCTACTTTTCAATTACCATATTCAGCCTAGCTTTTCTAAGTGGCCAAAATTTTGGCTACTTAAGGAAGCTAGACCACTTAAGTATTAGTTTGACATGTTCTTGCGTTGTGTCTTGTCTTTCCACACTTGCCACAGTGGTAAGTGGTGGATAGACCTGCTTCACCTCCTCCACCCTGACAAGGCTTTTCCACATATATCTGCTTATCTACCTCCTTTTGAGTCAAAATATTTGTAGCTTCTTCAGTACTAAGAACTTCTTTTTTATAAACATGTATCCTTTTAGCCTTTTTGCGCTTGCTAAGTGCTTCATTGGCCTTCTGAAGTATATCAACCTCGGCTACTAAAAGTGAGACCTTATGTGCCAAAACTTCCATTCCCTTGACTAACTTGATAGTAGCTGTAAAAATTGGTGTTGGCGAGCTACCCTGGTGATAGACGATCTTGTTTTTCACAAATTCAGTCTGAGAAAGTATCTCAGTTGAGTTGTGTAACGTTTGGAAGACTCAAGGATCAGCTTCGGTAGGAGGGGGTCCAGTAGGTGTAGGAGTCCGCAACTTAACATCCAGCTTTAAAATGACTGCCTGAGGATCTAAAGGAACTAAACCAGCATCATGGAACCCAGCCTTAATGTTTTTTGTTGTCATAGTCTTATGGTATGCTGCTTGAAAAGCGATAAAGAATTCCATTTTAGTGATATGTGTAATATGCACTTTGATGAAGCCATCAAGTTCATATCCATAATTCCGCTTTAGGACCCCAAAACATGCAACATCAAGTGGCTGAGTCAAGTGTGATGAATGTGGAGGAAGACAAATAGCAATAATATTGTGAGTCCTGCAATATTCATCAAACTTGATAGACATATGACTCTCATGTCCATCCAATACTAGCATCCGGTATCCACCTGTTTTTAGAGACTGAGTATGTTTGTTGAAATGTTGAATCCAATCCAAGCCTGTCTCATTATCTGTCCATCCGTTATCGGTAGGCTTAATCACCCAGTCATGTGGTAAGTCGCCTTCGGTATACCAATTGGCAAGATGAACGGTGCCTTTGACTACCAAAAATGGAGGAATATCACGACCCTCTGCATTGATGCAAGCAATAGCAGTAGCCTATTCTCGATTGCCAGGTTGTATCCTCTTTCTTTTCCCTTTGCGATCAGACCGTGTTACAACCATGCTGCTAGAAATTATACCAATCATAAATCCAGTCTCGTCAAAGTTCTATATGTCACAATCTTGAATACCATATTTGGTCTTCATATCTGCAACACGCTGGAACTAGGCTTTGAAAAGTTCAGGATCTTTACATTGAGCCCTCTGATAGTCATAGGAACGTGAAAAACACGTTTTTAGCTCTGAGGTGCGCTTTACAAGTCAATGCGCCTAGAGCTTGCTGATCGGAAGTCCATGACACGACGCGAGGATAATGTTGGCCATATCTTCTATATCTTTCAATTGGGAAGAAAACCCTCGATCGTCTAGGTCGATAATATGCTGAATAAGGACTTGTTCTTCCAATTTACTCAGAAGTTAGACTTTCGATCGAGTTTCTGCTTTTGATGGTCTGCCTTTCAATCTGTGGTGAAGAGTTGCTTCAGGTACACCATAGAGTATTGTAACCTTGTAAATATTTAATTTTGAGTCACATTTGAAAGCCTCAATAGCTATAACTATTTTAGCTTCTTTCGATTGGCTTGACATTTTGTGGTTGTGGAGGAAACGCATATTGAAGTAGAAGAATAAGAAGGTTATGAAAAGTTTGTCGCTTACTGATATTCGTCGCTTACTGATAAACTACGTTACCCCAAAAATTTAACAAATTACTGAAATATTCTATTGTAAGTCATGTGATGGCCGCGAGTTTTCGCGTCCAGCCACGCGTTTTCGCGGCCACAAGCTTTCGTGGCCACCATCATTACTACTGTTACTACTGTCTCCATCACTGCTGCTGTTGCCACTGTTGTTACTACTTCTGTTACTACTACTGTCACTACTGTTGCTGCTGTTGCCTCCGTCACTACTGCTGTCACTGCTGTTGCTACTGTTACTACTACCTTTATTACTACTACTGTTACTACTATTACTGCTGTCGCTGCTACTCTTATCACTATTACTATTATGACATCTTTACAATCTATTCCAACAGCTCTTGCTTCTGACTTTTCCTCATTAGGTGCAGCTTGTGATGCTATTCGCTCTTATATTATTAGTCAAGGAGAATCTTATCGTGTCTATCAGTTTGATCACAAGCACTATGTTCTAACCTGTCGTAATGAGTTCTGTCACTTTAGTATTCGTGCTGCTCTACTTAAAGGCCCTATTTATCGTATTACACATTATGTTCCTCATTCCTGTAGTCCAATTGTATATCAGAATTTTAGTCAAGCACATTCTGTTACTTTTCTTGCTTCTTGTCATCGTACAGCTGTAGTTGACAATAAGAAGATACTACCAAAACAGATACAGAGTACAGAACAGATTCTTTATGAAAATACCCATGTTAGCTATCAACAGGCATGGCAGACTCAAGAGGCAATTAGATAAGAGTTGGAAAGCAATAAAACAAAATGCTTCAAACGGTTACCAGGACTAGTCAATCTCCTTACAGCAAATCAAAAGTACAACTATGTTCATATTAATACAGATGGAGAGTGTTTTTAGTGATGCCTTATTGCTCCTGCAGTAACCCGAGTTGTATTCAAATCCTGCTGTCCATTTATTGTATTAAATGGATGTCATACAAAGTTTCGCTTTCAGATGACACTTCTTACAGCATACACATTTGATAAAAACAATGAGATCCTTCTATTAGCTTAGGCTATTGTTCTAATTGAAGATAGTGATAATTGGCTCTGGTTCTTACAAGGTATTAAAGATTACTTTGTAGATATAGACAGGGCGGGAATGGTTTTTATCAGCGATCGAGATAAAGAATTACATACTGCAGTTGCCGACACCTTTCCTGAGTCATATCATTCTTACTGCTGTTAACATCTTGGAGACAATATTCAAAAGCATTTTGGTCTGGCATGTCGAACACTATTCTGGAAGATTGCATATGCAGCAAATGAGCATAACTTTAATATAGTAATAGATGAACTTAAAGCTCTTAATACATCAGCTTACAAGTATCTGGTGGCTATTCTGAAGGAATCTTAGGCACAATATGCATTTCCAGTACCACATTTCGGATATATTACCTCTAATATTACTGAATTATTGAATTCATCCTGGAACGAATATTGCAGTCTTCCTATTATAGGACTACTAGTTGCAATTTAGACTAGTATTATGTCAACAATACACCAACACCATTCTAGAAACCATCAGTTCTCAAGAGTTACCGACTTTGCTGCAGCCAAACTAGATAATAGCTATCAGCAAGCATGTCATTACTATGTCAAATCATCAAGAGATGGTCTTACACAAACATTTGTACCAAATGGTACATTACATATTATCAATTTAGTTGACAGAAAATATTCTTATAGCAAGTTCCAAGAGTTTCTTATATCATGCCGACATGCTGTAGCTGTTTGTCTCTGGCAGAACTACGATTCCTATGACTATATCCATGAATGGTATTTTATAGAATATCATTCTAATACATATACTTTATATACGTATCCGATACGAGAGGAAGATCTGGTAGAAGAGTTTAGTAATTACAAGGCTCCAATTATAGCCAAGCTTCATGAGTGGCCTAAGAAGTGGCAGTATAGGTGTGAGGACAAGGTAGACAAACAGCGAAATGTTTGTAGTCATTGTAGTATATAAGGGCATAATCGCAGAAGTTGTTGAAATGTTATAGGTAGTTAAGTAGGACAGCTAAATAAGCAACTGCATAAGCAGTTAAGTAGATAGCTCAATAGGTAGTTACATAAGCAGCTATATAAGTAGTTACATAGTGTTATGACCTACAGTCAGTTACCTGGTGGCAGCCATTGAGCCTCCGTGGCCAGGTAACTGACCCACATGATATCTATGACGTCTCATCCACATGGTGATAAGGATTCCGGAAGCATACCTTCTGAGATTAATGTGAAAAGCTCGCATTCCTTATTGTGTATATATATATGACTTACTGGCCTCCTACTTAGAGGTCAGCGATCAGTCTTTTATATTTCCAGTCTGTTAGAATCGAATCTATCTTGTCTGTCATATATTCTAAGTCAGACCAACATATAGTCATCCTAAAATCATTGAGTCAATCTATTAGTTCCTATATACCTAAGTCTTATCTACATGTAGACCAGACAGCTAGCCAGCGTTGTCACTGCAAGGTGCAACATCACACTGTTACTAAACCTTCTTAGAGCTCTTGATGTTGGAGTGCCTTCAGATCGCCTTGACGTCGAAAGTTCTTACATATAGGTAGCTAAGTAGACAGTTATGCAGATAATTAAGTGGGCAGCTACATAGGCAGCTAGGTGAACAGTTATATAAGTAACTATATAAGTAGCTAAGTAGCTGGGTGAGGCTGTGGTGGGCTGGACGTGAAAACTCGTGGCCATCATATGACTTACAATAGGGTATTTCAGTAATTTGTTAAATTTTTGGGGTAACATGGTTTATCAGTAAGCGACGAATATCAGTAAGCGACAAACTTTTCATAACCTTCTTATTCTTCTACTTCAATATGCGTTTCCTCCACAACCACAAAATGTCAAGCCAATCGAAAGAAGCTAAAATAGTTATAGCTATTGAGGCTTTCAAATGTGACTCAAAATTAAATATTTACAAGGTTACAATACTCTATGGTGTACCTGAAGCAACTCTTCACCACAGATTGAAAGGCAGACCATCAAAAGCAGAAACTCGATCGAAAGTCTAACTTCTGAGTAAATTGGAAGAACAAGTCCTTATTCAGCATATTATCGACCTAGACGATCGAGGGTTTTCTTCCCAATTGAAAGATATAGAAGATATGGCCAACATTATCCTCGCGTCGTGTCATGGACTTCCGATCAGCAAGCTCTAGGCGCATTGACTTGTAAAGCGCACCTCAGAGCTAAAAACGTGTTTTTCACGTTCCTATGACTATCAGAGGGCTCAATGTAAAGATCCTGAACTTTTCAAAGCCTAGTTCCAGCGTGTTGCAGATATGAAGACCAAATATGGTATTCAAGATTGTGACATATAGAACTTTGACGAGACTGGATTTATGATTGGTATAATTTCTAGCAGCATGGTTGTAACACGGTCTGATCGCAAAGGGAAAAGAAAGAGGATACAACCTGGCAATCGAGAATAGGCTACTGCTATTGCTTGCATCAATGCAGAGGGTCGTGATATTCCTCCATTTTTGGTAGTCAAAGGCACCGTTCATCTTGCCAATTGGTATACCGAAGGCGACTTACCACATGACTGGGTGATTAAGCCTACCGATAACGGATGGACAGATAATGAGACAGGCTTGGATTGGATTCAACATTTCAACAAACATACTCAGTCTCTAAAAACAGGTGGATACCGGATGCTAGTATTGGATGGACATGAGAGTCATATGTCTATCAAGTTTGATGAATATTGCAGGACTCACAATATTATTGCTATTTGTCTTCCTCCACATTCATCACACTTGACTCAGCCACTTGATGTTGCATGTTTTGGGGTCCTAAAGCGGAATTATGGATATGAACTTGATGGCTTCATCAAAGTGCATATTACACATATCACTAAAATGGAATTCTTTATCGCTTTTCAAGCAGCATACCATAAGACTATGACAACAAAAAACATTAAGGCTGGGTTCCATGATGCTGGTTTAGTTCCTTTAGATCCTCAGGCAGTCATTTTAAAGCTGGATGTTAAGTTGCGGACTCCTACACCTACTGGACCCCCTCCTACCGAAGCTGATCCTTGGGTCTTTCAAATGCTACACAACTCAACTGAGATACTTTCTCAGACTGAATTTGTGAAAAACAAGATCGCCTATCACCAGGGTAGCTCGCCAACACCAATTTTTACAGCTACTACCAAGTTAGTCAAGGGAATAGAAGTTTTGGCACATAAGGTCTCACTTTTAGTAGCCGAGGTTGATATATTTCAGAAGGCCAATGAGGCACTTAGTAAGCACAAAAGGGCTAAAAGGATACATGTTTATAAAAAAGGAGTTCTTAGTGCTGAAGAAGCTACAGATATTTTGACTCAAAAGGAGGTAGATAAGCAGATATATGTGGAAAAGCCTTGTCAGGGTGGAGGAGGTGAAGCAGGTCTATCCACCACTTACTACTGTGGCAAGTGTGGAAAGACAGGACACAACGCAAGAACATGTCAAACTAATACTTAAGTGGTCTAGCTTTCTTAAGTGGCCAAAATTTTGGCCACTTAGAAAAGCTAGGCTGAATATAGTAATTGGAAAGTAGAAGGGTCGCAAAAAGTTCGTCGCTCACTGATATTCGTCGCTTACTGATAAACCATGTTAGCCGAGTAATTAAAATTGAAAATGAGGGTATTTCGGTAAATAACCCTTTTCCACTTCCGCGGCTGTTAGAGGTGTATAGGAACTCGGCCATGAGTTCGGCTTAGTCAGCAATAAATAGAGCCCCCTTTAGCTTCTGAGCTTCTCGAGATAAGCCATCTTTGGTGCTTGATGCAACTAGCCACAACACTTCGGTGCTCTAGCTCCCCATGGGGTAACTTCGCCATGGAGTAAGGCGTGCTTTTAGAGGGTCTTACATATACCTAAACTTACGCTCTCGAGTGGTACTGCAGACCATGCTTACCTACAGGCAACACCGTGGAAACGAAAGCTGTCGTTATGAGCGGATTGCGCTTGAATAGAGTTGATTAATTGAGCAGAGTACATACATGGGAATGCCCTCTATATAGCTAGCTAGTTATTCTGCTAAAAAATAATTCCAATAGAAACTAAAAGAACGGCTTATCCCTGCAACACCAATTCATTACCACCTCCATTAACCAAGGCTGCCGTGACATAAGTATCCCAACCATTGAAAGCGACCACCTGAGAGGGGAATATAGCCAAAAGAATTCTGGTAAACCGGGAGCCTTTTACCATCGATTTTCCAAACGCCCCACCCTATCAACACTAGCCCCACAAGCTCGTACTGGCACACTTCCACTGACACAACGAAATTGAAAAGTTTCAATCCTCGGAAATAGGGACGGAGGTTGCCCAGTTCCCCTCCATAGTTCGTTGCAAGCTAGACCCGCCACCCGAACATTGAAATGTTTCCTCTCCCATTTTCAAGGCGGAGGCCTAGAGCTATCCTGACTAACTGACCTGCTTGGATGCTTAGCAGCTAGAGTAGTCCCGCTATTCTCGGCACTCGGCCTCAAAGTGTCCATCGCAAATGACTGGCTATTACCCGCCCGCCGACGGTGAACGCTAGGCTTCGAGGCTGACGATGCAACGTGGGCAATTTGATTAGGCGTATTCCCTGTCTCAATGAGGGGGATTTGGCGTCTCTTGTTCAGGAGTGCTTGTAGCTCTCCTTGGCGATCGGATTGGCTTTTACATAACAGAGTCCTCCCTCCGCCGCCACTTATAGAAATCGCCCAAAAAATAATCCCTAGGATGATGAGAGAGGTAAGGGGCAAGCTGAGCCAACGTTTCCATCCGCTGTTAAAATCACGTGTCGACTGGGGACCAATATCAGCATGCGCATTGCCGTGCAGTGTCAGGGCGTCTGTTATGCAATAGCAGTTGTTGAAGAATCCAAGCTGAACCGCGGTGATTGTCCCAATGACGAAGATAAAGATGACGCCATCCTTCACCCAGGTGCAATAATATAGACTCTTGGCACTTGGAACAAAAGACTTGGAAAGTTCATCAAGTATGACGCTAGCGGTCCAGGCAGCAAGGATGAGAGTCCAAGCCATTGAACGACAGCCAAAGCCAACGGTGGGTGTGAAATAGGCAAGGAGCAGTGCGGGAACATATCCGACTATGGCGAATAGGGCAGAGATGACAAATAATAAGCCAGAGCCCCTATCCTGAGTGGAATGTGCGCCTGTTGTCATGATATGCTTGCAAGGCCTCCAAGAGCTGTTCATCCCCATCCACGGCGCTCTTTTAGGCCATTCTGGGACAACCTCGGACTCTGTCCGATGCTCGAGCATGGAGGCCTCTTCTATTGTTTCGAAAGAGCCCTCCCGAGGCTGGCTAGACGTTGTGGTGCTATCCCACGAGTTGCCCCCTCTGCTCAGAGGAGGAAAGAGCGGCGGTCTAGGGTTTCCTTCTTGAACACTTAGTATCCGAAGGTTCCGACGGAGCTCGAACAAAATGTCTACGGCGGCGGATGGCGATGTGAAACAGCCTATGTCTCCGCTAATCTTGACGAGTGGAAGTAGGATGAATAACAGGCAGACAATAGCTATGGTATGCGAAGTTTGGCTGTTAGTCTGCATTGTCCAGGTCCGAATATATGCACCGGCTAATGAAGTCAACAAGGCTAGGATGGCAAACCAGGTCCCGAGCTGAGATTCTGATCTATTGGAAGTCAATCGATGGCTTGCGAGTCGTATATAAAAAGACTCTGCTTCTGTAGGTCCCACATAGATCTCTGAATATTGTTGAGGGACCCGGGCCTCTCTAGGGAGTCTCCAAGCCCAACCTGTCATTTTCTGAAAGATAGCACCTATCCAGGAAGCACTTGAACTTTCCGGTTCCGACAGATCAGCTGACGAAGAGCTTGCGGTCCGATAAGCCTGTTGGGGTGTAGTGCGGTCGACTATAACTACTACATCTGTGGACCCCCCAGAAGGACGAGGCTCGGGAGAAGGGGGACGGGAGGACGCAGTATCTCGGTTTTGTGGGTTTCGAAGGAAGTACCCCGTAGGTTCTTGCCATCCCAGCTCATCGTATGCTGCCCAAATCGTGGCAATATGCTCGCGTCCGTCAAAGCCAGTCTCTATTGCACGGCGGTAAAACCGCCGATTGACTTCCGTCCTGGTTAGCATACTCCACATACTATCAATTGGATCCCCTATAAGATGGAAGACGACAAAGACCATATTGCCAGCTCCGAGCGGCGCAAAATGGAAGTGAGCTATAAGAGCCACTAAGGGAAATACCCAAATGACGAGGCGCAGGAAGGTATCCGACAGGGGCCAGAGTTGGTATCCATCTCCGCACAACTTTTCGCATCCTAGCAGGCTAAGCTGTGGATGTGTTTGATTCGTCCGATTCGTATGTGTCACGTCCCAATCCCACCATTGGTAGGGGTCACTATAGTTTGACACATTCAGACCCTGAACCTCATCTACCCAGCACGCACTAAAGTTGACGTTGCGTTTAAAGCTGAACGCCGTAACGACAGAATGGTAAAAGAGGAGTGCAAGAGCGGTAGCAACTATCCGAGATGATCGCATCCCGCCTAACTCTTTCCTGCGTACTAGTGTAACTAAAAGTAATTAGCCTTAATAATGATCTAGCATCAATGTAAACCAAGAGTCGAGTCTGCAACCTACAAAGGATAAGGAACTATGGGCGGATGAAGGCCAGAAAGGGGAGCACGCAACGGAGTGTCATGGCCAGTAGGGCTCCCCAGATATTTATGAGCGAACATCCCTCCCTTCCCCCCCCCCACCCCACACACACACACATTCCCCTGAATATTTCCTCAGCAGGACACTAGATGTTTCTGTCTTGCGTCAATTACCGAAGACGTCTCCAGCTGAAACCTACTGACTGGAAACGGGAGGTGAGGTGCTCGTGGCTGTTAGGCAGCATAGCGGTAAGATATTCGTTTGGTGTTTTGGGAAAAGGCGTAAGGCTGAGATTATTGGCACGCAAGCCTAGACCGGGCCTGCTGCGCAAAAGATATGCAGTGAGTTCTTCCGGCCAAGCCACCGGCTCGTTTCTGTGAAAACCCATCGCCAGAGTTCTCGGCAATGCGGGACACATGGAGTGTTCCGCCAAACACAAACCTCTGCAATTGGTGGGAAAATCGCCGCACCCCCACAGCTAACAGTCTCTTGGTTGAAATTTATTGAGCTAATGCTATTTGAGCTGTTTAGCTAATGGATAGGAGACTTTCACTGAGAGGCTCCTGAGAGAAAAACTGTGCACAGGTGGAAATATGGACACGAGTTCAAGAGATGAGTTGTGTATTGTATGTGTCTGTTCTCAAGTCTAAACTACACAGAAGAACTTTTGTTGGGTGGGCTCGCTTATCCACACAAGGGCTTGCCCTCTGAGCCGTCTCACTCGCTTACGTTATCTGACAGCTCCATAGTAAGGGTGGTCTTAAGTTTCGCTAAGAGCTGCGGCCCGCTCCCAGAGCTGCAGCTTTTAGGTTGACCGTCCCTGTGGCGCTTGGCCACGGGTGCCGTCCGGCATCTCAGCCTCGTCGAAGAGGACAGACCTTAGAATGCGCAAGAGCTAACGAGAGATAATTTTATCGGTGTGAAAAGGACCGTGCACAACATGATAGGGGAAGGAACCAATATTAAGACATTTTGCCCTGTTAGGAATTACCCGTTAGCCAACTCGTAAAATGAGGTGCAAGTGTGCTACTTGACAGCATGCGTGTTCCCGCGAGAGTGGCTCTCATGTATTGGACGTAAGGTGAGATTGAATTGATTAGCTAGCTAACATCCTCGGTCGTGTATGTATGTAAAAGTGAGTACATTGAGGTTGCGGAACCCTTTTTATGTATAGAGTGTTAGAAAGTTTCCCCGCCAGCGACCCCGTGCTAGTAAATAGGGGCCACACGATTTAGGCCACTCCTATTTGTTAACACAGGGAGGTCCTCGGTAATCCGCCCACAACACATGGCGCCCATTCCCACATCATGTTGGTCTAGTCTCGGGTTTACTGTTTGCTGCGCTTGCTTATATAGAAGGCGTTTATATGTATTCCGCTTATCCAATCAAAGTCATTCTGTATGCCTGCGGCTAGCTCATAACGATATGTCCCCTAGTTATTTATACAGGCATTTTGCGGCAGCAGGTATGCTGGTTAACCGAGGGCTAGGGTATCATTCTGGAATTTTTTGACAAGTGCTACAGTTGAAGCTCGGTCATCCAGTGGAGTATCTTAACTACCCGTAGGCCCGGGGCGCTTGGGTTCACCATGGACGAAGTACACCAGGTGAATTAATGAATATATAGAGGCAGTTTGGATGAGAGGGTAGGTTGACCTCTCTCGGCTGGCAAGGGATGTAGTAAGAGTTATCGCTAACGAAATGGAAGAGGTCTGTGGAGGAGCCAAGGTTCGCTGTAGTCCCGAGACATTCTAGATAGCTAGTATTGGGGTTTTACATGGCCGCGAAAGAGATAGACCTGAGAGTTTCCCCTACCCCTTTTCCTGGGCGACACTTGTTTTGGTTGGAAGGACGCGGTGCTAGAGTCAATAACCTACTTTATTCTTTCCGTTTTGAATTAGGGATTTTCTCACTGTTCGAGCATAGTTGGGAGGTAGACCTGTCGTGCTCTCCACCACGGTCGGCTAATGCATACTCGACGCTTCGTCGGCGCATGTAACTAATTAGTGACGGTGGATGGGAACCTCTGCAAAGGGCTGAAAGAGCTATACTACCTTGACCAAAACAAAGTATAGGGCGTCTAGGAGAGAGCAAGAGTGGCGGCTTGTTAAACGTCCATTTTTCTAATAACCGGTGGTAAAAATTATAGCACTCGGGGACCACTTCGTTACCCGGAGATACAGCTACGCGTAACAAGTCTGAGCCACTTAGGCGAGAATCGTGACGCGTCTCGATTCCTACCCTCTCCATAGCGGAATGCCTCCCCACCGCACTTCTCTTGGCCTTGCGTCTGGGAATCAATAGTTTAATCATGAATTGACTCCTTACCAATGTGGAATTGCTATTGGCATGACATTTAAAGGTGCTAGATCATCTGAAATCGAAGTCATGCTTGATTACTCTCGTAGAACCCTTTAAAGTACTCTCAAATCTGCCTATTTACACAACAAAGGCAAGTCCCAAACTCAAATTGGTGTACCTAAGTCCTATACTAATGCTGATGAACATAATCTGTTATACCATATATGAAAATACTCCAAAGATTCATATACGAAAGTCAAGAAAGTATGTAGGATGTCATGTAGCAAGTCTATTATTAAAAAAATTTTAGTGAAGTATGGAATACATAATTGAGAGGCTAGAAGGCAGCCAATTCTTATAAAAGAGAATGTAGTCAAAAGGCTAGCTTAGTATTTAAAGCATTAATATATTTCTTTAGAAAAGTGGGGACTCTTTATGTAGAGTGATAAATACTCTATAAAAAAAGGGTAAGACAAACAAACAGAATAGGTATTTCATACTATCAACTAAAAGTGAGATAATGAAATAATTCAGACTTATGACTATCATAAGAATATAAAAGTTATAGTTTGGAGATGCTTTTGAGATACCTGTCATATAAGTCTTTACATCATGGATGATAATTTCAAGTTAAAAAAGTATGAATATTCCATCAATTTTTATCTTAAAGCTTTAGATACAGAAGTCATTTCTGCATATGCTAGCTTGGATCCTGGATACATTTTTATATAAAATAATACATCAATTCATACAGCATGTATGGTACGTAACTGGTTTTCTGACTACAGAATTGTAAAAATTACTAATTAGCTACTTTACTTACTAGACCTCAACTCAATTGAACATATTTGATAGGAATTAAAAACTAGACTCTACAAGATGTTTACAGAGGTTGCAAAAGACACTAGTAAATTAGAAGATACAAGGCAGTGCCTAGAAAGTACTTTGCAAGTAGCATAGGATACAATCGACAAGGAAGTTTTCAATAATCTAGGAGCAACAATGGGTCATCACATTGAAGCCTGTATTGCTGCAGATGAATGGCACACAAAGTACTAAGACTTATCTTGTAATTTATTTAATTTCTTAACGTTCTAATATAAATTGGTGGAGCTGCAGCACATCGCGCAACTCTCGCGGGGTGGTGAGGCGACTCAAAAATTGCGTTCGGCTCAGACTTGTTGACTAGTACTGTAGCCGGCCATCACGCCGCCCTAAAAAAGCGGAGTCCACCTTCGAGAACTCGAACCAGGGACTGTCAAACCTCCAACTACCTACCTTTGCGCCTGTTATTACGACTAGGATTTACGAGCACAGAATGGACTTAAAGAAAGGGAATACAGAGAAGTATCTTCTATATAAGCAAACAACAGCAAACAATAAACAATCCAAGACCGGAGGTGGCTAGACCCCCTATGCAACACGAGAACCACCTCTGCGGGTATGCGTGCTGCCGAGTGGCGTACCCGCACCTCCTCTACAAGCCACCAAACGAGGGATTCCAGCAGCACCGACCAACCTCCATCCTAGATATTCGCGCCAGTCAAAGTTCTAGTCCACTCTTTGCGAAAGTAGAAAAGGTTGGATACTGATGTCTCGCCCGGATTTATATATATATGCGATGGTTAGCTATCTACTATACATACATACATAAGCATGTGTATACAATATAATACACACCCCGGAACGCCATGGCTCGCCCAAGTAAACCCCATGGATATATATTTGGAATGACGGGAGATCTAGGAGGAAGACTGCTTGGTTGGTGCGGATAAGGAGCGAATGTATAAGCCGAGCCTTCCTCGATAATTGGTATCTCTACCACGACCAGGTCACCGGGGTGAGTCGGTGATGCTTTCACATCTCCGTGGGAGATATCCTAGAGACTTGGGAAGGACCCGCAGCCCCCTCGGTGGATTGGTTGGCTCCGTGTACCGTTCTTAAATGGTGTTTGAATTTGTCTTTTCTTATGAACCCGTTAGGGCCCCGGTGCGTGCAGTTCGCCACCGGACATTGGTGGAGTTGTTCTATGGGCGGGCGGGTGTGGATGGATTTGATGTGGCGGGTGAGGTCGGGTCTGCGTTTGAAGGGCCTGGCGCAGATGGGGCAGGGGTGGCGGAGCTGTTGCTGCCGTCGCTGCTGCCACTGTCGTCGTTGTTGGAATTGTTCGGGAGATGCATTGGGTGGTGAAGCGGGGACTGGGAGGGGCTGAGTGGCAAACGGAGAGGGAGGTTGGGGGTAGGGTGAAGAATCACTGCTTGGTGAGCTATAGGGAGGTTATTGGCAGGTGGAGTGGGGGGAACATACTGTGGGATGAGGTAGTAGGGTATTGGTTCCCGTAGGGCTAGGTTGGGGTCCATGAGTGGCGGTGGTGGAGGGCGAGGAGGAAGGAGAGGAGGAGGAGCATAAGCTCTCAAGTTCGTGCTGGGAGTTCTATAATCTCCTTCATTGAGGTACGACCCCGCTGGTCGTAGTATTGCCTGGACTAAGGGAAGCAACTGCGGTCCTCCGAGCGCAACTTGCTGGAGAATCTCATTGCTGCCGTTATATCCGGCGGAAGGATTGTGGCGTTGTTGCGCTGGGTGCCCTGTAATGAAGGGGTTGACGCAGGCGAGTGGTGGGGCGAGCTTCGTCATCCCTAGGTCGTATGGGATCCAGCCCGGTGTTCTGTAGTCACCGTTGCTTTCGTTATTGTTGCCCCCAAGGCTGTTGAAAGCGGCGAGGTATGGCTGAGTGTCGTCTCCGACGAGAAAAGGGGTAGTCGTGTTTGTGTTAGGCAGGTGTGGTCTATGTGTTAAATTTGCGGAAGTCTGTCGAGTTCCGCCTACGCTGATGGTTGGAGGTGTGCTATTTGTGATAAGATTGAAATCTGTCACAACAGATTCCTGGTACCCGGGGAAACTTGACTGGGTGGCGATGGATGACTGGCTTGGGTTGGGGGAAAGTATATTGGTACTAAGATGGGGGACTCCGGACCTTGCGTAGTGGCCGTTGTTGCTGGAATTTTGGTTATTCCCCATCATCGGAAACCCTAGGTAATAGTAGGCAAAAACCGTGGGAAAAGTGTTCAAAGCAACTGAGGAAATCACTGTTGTAATATTATCGCTGAATTTGGGAAAAGGGCACAGGCTGGCCTGAGTAGCAAATATATTTTTCCTAAGGTTTCTAAGCCTTGGCTTCTTCTATAATGCAGCCTTTCAATGCCTCACGATAGAAAAACCAATTCCAGCCCAAAGGCCTTCATCTTGCCCGTACCCAGCGCGGGGCGATGGAAGATCTCATAGATTCAATTCATCACCTTCGTTACCCACACATGACCCGGCTGCGGGGCATGTCTAGAGCATTCGCGGCATAGTGTGATTCGCTCCAAGACAAGCGTGTTGACCGGATTAGGCTAGATCTCTCCTCCCATGCGTCCAGACCACTCTAACGCTTAAGGGGGCGGGAGGCAGTCTATATCTAAATATTAGAGTTGAATGGTCGAATAATCGGTGAAAGCGCTCTGCTGGAAGGATTTATAGCGCATTCTCCCATCCACAAGAGAGTCGGACTGGTCAGTTTGCTTGAGAGACGGCAAAGGAAAAGCAAGCAGAAAGGGCAACGCCTGTACCCACGCTAAGGAGGGCCCCCTAGAGAGATTATCGGGGGAAATCGGCCTTCGCGACTAGGCAACAAGCAAGGGAGTGAGTAGTTCGTCGGTAGGCCTCACAGGTAGCTCCTCAACATATCTAACTCAGCGTAAAGCTAGATCTACCTGGCGGCATGTCAATACCAAGATAGGCGGGCTGGGAGACTAGAACCTGATAAGGCCATTGGGCTCGCATGGATTGCCGATAAGAGAAGGTGGTGACCGCTGGGCTGTAGAGGCTACTAAGCCTTGGGTTGTTAGACCGGAGTGATAATGGCAAGCTTGAAAAAACAAATGAGACGAAGAGGATATCGTAGCGAGAGCAACATGCTATCTTTTTGACTAAAAAAATTGAATAAGATGCGGTGAAAGGAAGATGCATACAGGAAGTGGACCTCTCTGGATTGGTTTGTTTAGTGGGTCCGCACTGATGGGGCGTCTCGAGGGCGTCGTGGGGCGATAGCCGGTGTAGTTCGTTTAGTGCTTTCCCGTTGGCTGACAAACGAATACGAAAGCGCTCAGCGGAAACCCGGGGCCATTTGCGTTCGCGTGTGTGCCTGAGGTTTGTTACATTGAAATTCTTTTTGGCCGAAAAAAAGAGCAGATGCAAAAAGATGCCTGACGAATTGTGTGCGAGAAACTATGCATAACGCTAGAGGGCCCCATGCATTCGAGTTGTAGTTCCAGTAGACAAGCGTCACGCACGCCTCAGTTGTATGTAGTATGTAGTGACAGCTGCATTGAAAAGCGTGCGGCTGGGCATTTGGAGTACTGATGCCTCCAGCCACAGCCCTGTGGCTGGAGCCCGCGAGTAGCCGGACGTGGCTGAGACAATATGATGGGACTAGGAGAATTGAGACAAAGGAATCGTGAGATGGAAAAGGTTGGATAGGATAAATGGAAGGGGTCCTGAGGTAGAATATATTAGAAGCCTTGTAAGAGAGGTGGGAGGGTATCTATAGGTCGAGTAGGGAATGGGTGAAACCACGAAGTCGATAAATCGAACGGGAAGGCAGATAATGTAGAGACAATCCCTAAAATCTGTAGGTCGAGTTAAAGGGGTGGATTCGCCAATGTTTGCAAGAGAGCCAATGCCGCAGTTGCACGGAGGTAAGAGTGAAGGGTTGGAGGGTTGAAGGGGGCAGTTGGAGCTCGTCAAAATTAATAGGATGAAGGAGAGGGTGAGTAAAGGCCATCTTTTTCGCGGTAAGGACTAGTTTTTCGAGGTAAGGACCATTCCTGAAAAGAGCGAGGAACTTATACTTGAGGTAGGACTTCGGGGTCTGGACTAGGCTGCGGCGCCCCGAACACAGACAGGTGGAATGTAGGTAACAGCATGGCGAGAAAAGGGCGACCTGTTCCCGCTCTAAGTAATTATAATTGGAGCTGAATGGTGATATTACTGCTCTTGGTGCCCGACGGATCGACTGGCAGAACCCACGTCATGTAGACATGTCGCGGAGGCGACTTCGACTCACCCCCGCATGGGTTTGCTAAAGGAGGCTGAGATTCTTGCATCTCATTGGGTTGATTGAACTTGGTTACTGCAGGGTGTCCCAAATGCAGCTAGGCAACCAACTTGGAACTACCCAACCTCTTTTGCAATGAGCAAAGTACAACTTGAAAATCTGGCGCCCCCACCAATTCTAGCTGTATAAACCTCTACACCAGCATCCCGTCTTGCCTATCGCTACGGCCGAAGAGTGTTTCCGGGATACACCGCAATCCCAACCATTCAGGGCGGACTAGAATCTTGACGCCTGGTCAAAAATCGCCCCATAAGTCATGAGTTGAGCCGCGATCTTCTGCACAGACGCTCAGCTAGCTATAACAGCCTACCTACCACCCTCAAAATAGTCTTGTGGAGGGCTTTTCAAGCCAAGCCTGCAAAATTTTCTAGCGCGATAACAAGTCTGACGTGGCTTGGCGGGCATGGCGACCACTAGGTCTGGAGTGAGGCGCGGCGATTATAAGATAATTATGTCATCAAGGGAGACCATAGACTGACTGCTATGCAAACGTGGGCTCTCACGATGGGCTGGGTGCTGCAGGATGGGGTCAAAGTCTCCATACAACTGCGAAGCTACCCAACCAGAATTCCACGAAAGTTTGTTATCGAATACGAGCGCTTCCAGTAACTATAGTTCCCAAGTCTAACGACCATAGTCTATCTAGACTAATTTTAGTGGGAGCATGTGTAGCGCCTATATGACGGGAAGGGTGGTTTTCAGGGTACGCCGTGAATAGCGAGAGAAATTTTAGAGCGCCCTGCCGACGGTGCAGCAGAAGTTTCGTATCAGGCCCAATTTCATTTTTCCCTTTTCGCAGGCCGCCCCGCAGTTGGCGCGATGGTCGTATGCACGGTAGGTATACACGGTAGGTTGGGCCCTACGAGAAGAACCGAGCCAGTAGGTTTCATAAGTTTCTGTCCGCCTACTAAGCGAGACCACCAAAATTTGCACAAGGTGTCTGGAAACTTATGGCCTAGTACCGTACAACCACCAAAATTCGAAATTTCTTCACTGGGTTTACTAGGCAAACCTCGATCAACTAATAACTCGGCGTACCTACTTGAATCCTGACTCTCCGTGGAGCCCATCGCAAGAGCGGCTGCAAGACGGGAGGGGTTTTTAGCGATAAGCTGGCCCCAGAGAGCCTGGGGAAACGTCCGGCTGGAAGCTACTCTGATATAGATAGTTCCTGGCGCTCAGCAATTTTGCGACAACGGGCGTGCGTGTTGGTCGGGCGACAGCTGGGGCGACAGCTGAGATGATCAGCTAGCTGTCTTGCAGCGTGTCGAGTCTTACTGGTGGTGGGACTAAGCAGATGTTGAGGGAGCGTAACGAATTTATCTTGTGCACTCGCTAAATCCTACCCAGTGGACACCGCGGGCTGCATTCGGAGGGCCTTGGTATGAAGATAATTGGTCCGGCACTTTATGTCCCCAGTCTGCGAATCGATGGCGAATCACCACGACGACTCAAACGGAGACGAGCAGGAACGATTCGGGGGCGACGAGTAAATCCCTGAAACTATCAGCCTGCTTTAGTATAAGTGGAATTTATGCTGTTGGGCGGGCATTACCGCCGAAGTGATGGCGGTCAAATTCAGATCTCTTTAATTCCAGGTGTCGCTGACCGGAAAGTGGCGTGCCAGGACATAAGATCCTGCTCCTCCTCCTCCTCCTCCTCCTCCTCCTTCTTCCCCCTCATTACCCTTACGGCCGTACTCATATCAAAAATTGCTCATCTCGCAGGTCCATCTGTACTTATCTTATGCAGATCCGCGATCGCGATGTCTTCTCTTGTTTTCGAGTACCCCCGAATCTTTTGCTCCTGCTCGACTTACAGAAGCTTCTGACTTTCTTCCTCAACTTGCGGATATCCTCTAGCTTTCTTTCTCGACTCGCGGGTGCCCTCGCCTTTCTCCCTCAGTCTCCGTTTATTCTCAAGCTTTCTTCAACTTATAGATACCCTCTGCCTTTCATGCATGACTTTCAGATCTTTTCTTCCTCTATTACTCGACTTTGCGGGTACCCCTTGCCCCAAAGCACGTTCTGCTGTCTTGACTCCTCCCTCCCGCCCGTTCACTGATTTTTGATTATTACACAGCCACTTCGTCGGCTACTGAAGCTCCAGCCACAAGCTTAAGGCTAGCCTTGGCCGAGCGACTTCTCGTACAGTTGTCAATGCATACGACTGAGGTGCAACCTGCCTGCTTGAACTGCACCCCGGACTCCTCACACTGCTCGGATGCATGCTGCTTAGTGTGCGCGGTTTCTCTCATGCAGTCCGTTGGGCATCTTTGCGTCTACTCTTTTCTTACGGCTAAGATTTCCCGATAGGTAAGCCGCTTTTGTCGCAACTCGCCTCTGATGCAATCACTAACCATAACGCCCCGCCTCGGGATAACTACTTTTCCAAGGCCGAGTCTTCGTTCATTTCTGTATCTCAGCCAATTACATATCGCCACGCCGATTAGGCGACATTTCCGGCGGACGCCCCGCAGACGCCCCAAAAGAAACCAACCTGGACATGTCCGCTATCTCTATGCATGTTCCGTACAACATATCTCGATTCTTCCATTGTCTCAATCGATGAGGTACCGCGATACTCTCATTAGTCCCTCTTACCGTTCAAGCTCACAGATATCGCTCTAGCTTATTTGCCTGAGCTACTTCACTGGTTTTGGGAAGCTTGTATGAAGGTTTGCACGGAGGTCATACCACCAAGCATGGCGGATTCCGGCGTCCAGGATACGAGCGAGTTTATGGGGAGTAGCACCCCGGTCGATGCGATGCACAGCTCTGCGGATTGCTTGACCCCATTGAAAAATTTCATTCGTTGCGCCGAATAATAGCGCAATTTTGATGGGGTGTGCCATCAATTTTGTCGCCTACCCTCGTACAAAATAGTGGTCAACACCCCATCAATGATCCATGCAGGCCCTTTTGGTTCCCCTCTGGCCCACCTATCCCGGTATTCCCGATATGCAGCCAGATGGATTCAGACAATTTTTCTTTTTGTTTAACTAGCCTTGCACAAGTCGAGCAGGTTGAGAAACTGCCTACGAAATCCAACAAACCCGCTCGCCGGCTTGTTGCCTCACAAGGCCAATTCCACTAGATAACCTCCTTGAAGAGAGCTTTCCTTATTGTGGATACAAGCGCTGCCCTTGCTACTTCTCCCACTTCTAACAATGGCGACTGGCAAATCGGAGACTCTTTCGTGGATAAGCGAATGCAGTGTATGCTCCCATCAGAGTACCTTCACCGACTGTCGGACTATCGGACCACCAGCTTGGCCAGGTAGCGCCAGCTTCCTCCACTCAGCCAGTCCTCGAACCCTTCAACGTCTAGCGTGTGACGGGTCTTACCCTCCTAACCCCATCGAGTCACCTTGCTGTTCGAGCGAATTACAATACGCCGTGAAGTGCTCCGATCATGACGCCCTGCAGCCAGTTTATCTGCGTGGAGTAAAGGTTGTGATGGGGCAAGCCTCTCTGCTCGAGTCTTTCAGTGCCGAGCGTTGGGCAGAGGGCGAGATGGGGGACTTTGTACTGGGATTGGGTTTTATGTGGAGGGACCGAAGGAGGCTGCGCGGCTCGGACAAGTTTAAGACGTAGAAACTTTGAGTAGAATAAATTTAGTGTTGTGACCAGCGTCTCTGCACTTTCTCCAAGTTCACCAGTACAGTTAAGACAGTGACTTCCTCATAGTTTCGAGCATTAACTCCAAGGTTTTCGATGGAGAGCAATCACGGTCCCTGCAACAACGACGATTGCTACGAGTTTGAAATCTCTCGCTATGGCATCAACGAACCCACCACCGAACGAGACCCACCACTCTCCGACACCCTGACGAATTTTTCCGAATCCCAGAACCCTATTGCCCCGCCAGATTTCGATCTCGAGCCTGGCTGGAATTTGAGTAGGCTTCCGGCTCTCATCACGGGTAGCACTCAACAGAGTCTAACAAGTCTCACACATTTAAATGACCCAACCACTTCTTTTCTCACTATATACAGCACTCAACCCCACCTTGCCTCCCTCAATAACCCTGAGGACAACAGCGACCATGACAACGGAACCCAACACTGGGTGTCAGCGCATGATCTCAGGACGACAAACCTCGCTCCACCACTCACCCAGGCCGACTTGGGATATATGCAACAACAAACCGGCCCCACCAACCACGATGCCGGCAAGGTCCCTCAGCTGCCCGTGTTTGGTGGGTCGCAGTTGTTCCCCACGGCCCCACCGATACTACAACCAGCGGAGGGGTTCTTCGACATGGAGGAGTATACTCTACAGAACTCCTACCAAACCACCCTGCAGTAAGTCTCAACCCACATCAGCCAACCCCTCCCCTCCCACTGCTCACCAAACAGCGCTTCTTCACCCTTCACCCCCTCAGCCTCGTCTTCCCTACCCGCTTCACCCCACCTCCAACAACGACCGCAACACCACTATTGCCCCCTCTGCGTCACACCATTTACACGCAAAACCGACCTCAAGCGCCATATCAAGAGCATCCATTTCCGCCCGCCAACTGAAGAGCTGCATCAATGTCCGGTGGAGGAGTGCACGCGTAGAGGCCCGAATGGGTTTGTGAGGAAGGATAAGTTGAAGAGTCATCTTAGGACGATGCATGGGGATAAATAATGGTTGTGCGATGGTGGGGTGTGATAGATAGGGGTAGCGGCCTCGAAGATATCGTCTTCTATTGCCTTGAGAAATTCGTCAGTTTCTGGGATGTATAGCACAGGTAGAATCCCTCTCCGGTACCCCAGCCTTGAATTATTATTTTTATTTTTTTAATTTTTTTTTTTCATTTGCGGAGGTTGCGTTTTCGAAACATCGGGGGATCATGGAGCTTCTCCGCAAAAAGGTTACAATGGGTTTGCGAAATTCCTGGGCTTTTTCTAAGGTTAGAAGATTCTGTGGCTTGCGGGTTTTTGTCTCCTGTGCTTTTAAATGTTACATTAAGAAACACAAACTATGTGAATGAGTTGATAATTCGTGGCTCCTGTGATGAAGAATACTGTGTATGAGCGTAGAATCATGACAACGCGCTAATGCTTAACACTCGGAAGTTTTCACCTAACTCTAGTTAAGGCCTTTAACTGGAGCTAAGCTTAACTGCTACTCACCGAAGTTTGTGTCACCACCAACACTCGCGTGAAGCGGCAGTTGTATATATAGAATACCAAGCCCAGCTGGTGTTGTAGATACAGCTGTAACTCACTATTAAAGTAGGTATTTAGCTAGTAGCTCACTAAGCGTTAGGCTCACCGTTGAACAGGTATGACTGGTACCTGCATTCGTGATGTGTAATCTTGAGGACAGAAGACTAACGGACGGACAAGAAGAGATAGTGCTAGTATAAAGCTGTAATTAATGCGGATGGGTGACGGATGGGGTATTAAAACTTTGCACTCCGCGGAATCGTATGGGAACCTATGAGCCCGGTTGTAAGCTCTAACCTCGTAGATTCTCGCTCTACACCTAGCTTACCAACCCCAAGCCTCCGGGCCAATAGTGGTAATATATGACGTCAGCGGTTCTAGCAACAATCTCTACGGAACACGAGTGGTCGAACTCTACCGGGGCGGTCAATTTCCCACTTCGTTACCCGGAGGCAGTCCGCCATCACGCCGCCTTGAGAAAGCGGAGGTCCACCTTCGGGAACCAGAACCACGGACTGTCATATCTCCGGCCGCCTTTGCCTGTTATCACGACTGGATTGTGCGAACGCAGAACAGACCCGGTTAAATAAATGGAATACACGGAAACTGTTGGAGATATTCCTTGGCATGGTGGTGGGCGATGAGGTGGCTTCGCCACCTCATCGCCGGGACTTGTCATAACTACTATTCTAGGTACTCTATTCACCATCATGTATTTAGAGCGGGTATCGCCCGCTCCCAATTCAAGAAGTTGTCCGCTCCAAACCACCTTCAATAGAAATGCCTCCTATATAAGCAAGCAACAGCAAACAACAAACAGTCCGAGGCCGGAGGTGGTTAGACCCCCTAATACAACGTGTCAAGGCTCGCAAGGTGCCGCGGGTGCTCGCAGAAATTGGAGTGGACGGCGAGGATGGCCGAGGGCTCTCGGAACCGTTTGTGGGCTCGCAAAGGTGTCACGGCATGGCTAGAGGACCCGAGGTGCAGCCCAAGGGTATGGAGGGGGTGTAGAATGGAGAAAGGAGCTCTATTAGATGAATTCTATATACACAATGCGCGTCGACCGATGGAGGAAAGAGCTCGCGGGCTTGGCCCGAGCACGGGCTCATGCTCACGAGCTCTGCCTCCTGCGGCTCTGCACAACCCGACACGACGCGAGAACCGCCACCGCGGGGACGTGCATGCTGCCGAGCGGCACCCCGCTCCTCTGCAAGCCGCAAAACGGGGGATCCCGGCAGCGCCAACCAAACCTCCGTCCTGGGTATAATTGAGGTTCCGGTCCACTCTTTGCAAAAGCGGCAAAGGCGGGTAGCGATTCTCCGCCAGGATTTATATATACATATAGTGGCTAGCTATCTGTCATATATACATACACCCTACATCACCGTGACCCGCCAAAATAACCCCCTCAGCCGGCCGGCTGGCTTGGGTGCATCGATTTGATGTGGTCGTTGCATTTGTCCCTTCTGACGAAGCCCTTGGTGCCGCGACTGCAGCCTGGGATGGG
Source organism: Glutinoglossum americanum (assembly GCA_020080175.1). Classification (NCBI taxonomy): domain Eukaryota; kingdom Fungi; phylum Ascomycota; class Geoglossomycetes; order Geoglossales; family Geoglossaceae; genus Glutinoglossum; species Glutinoglossum americanum. The sequence continues at coordinate 46,533 of JAGHQL010000127.1, forward strand.
GCATAGGTGTAGTTGTTCTGGGGGAGGGCGGATATGGACGGATCTGATGTGGCGGGTGAGGTCCGTTAGGCGTCTAAAGGATTTGATGCAGTGGGGGCAGGGGTGGGGGTGTTGTTTCTGTTGTTCTGGCTGTTCCTGTTCCTGTTCTTCCTGTTCTTCCTGTTCTTCCTGTTCCTCCTGTTCTTCCTGTTCTTCTTGTTTCCCCTGTTGTTCCTGCTGTTCCCATCGTTCCTGGTGCTCCCACTGTTCCTGTTGTCTCCACCGTTCCTGCTGTTCCCACTGCTCCTGCTGTTCCTGCTGTT
>JAGHQL010000127.1:46844-79427 GCA_020080175.1 Glutinoglossum americanum
TCCTGTTGTCTCCACCGTTCCTGCTGTTCCCACTGCTCCTGCTGTTCCTGCTGTTCCCATCGTTCCTGGTGCTCCCACTGTTCCTGTTGTCTCCACCGTTCCTGCTGTTCCCACTGCTCCTGCTGTTCCTGCTGTTTCCATCTTTCATACTGTTCCCATCGCTCTTGCTGTTCTTGCTGTTCCTGCTGCTCCCACTGCTGCTGCTGCTGCTGCTGTTGCTGCTGCTGTTGTAGTAGTAGTTGCTGTCGTCGGTATTGTTGGGGAACATGTGTGGTGGTTGGTGTGGTAGCGCAGGGGAAGGAAGTTTGCGGGAAGGGCGAAGAATCACTACTTGGTGAGCGATAAGGAGGCCAAGGGTAGGTGGAGAGATGGATGGTGGAGACGTACTGTGCGTTGGAGCAGTACGGTACTGGCCTCTGTTGAGGTGGATTGAAATTCGAGAGTGGAGTTGGTTGGGGAGGATTATGAGCCGCCAAGTTTGTGTAGGAGGATCTACGCTCTTCTTCATTTAAGTATCCCCCGGCTAACCGTGGTATCGACGGGACGATGGGGGATAGCGACAATTCTCCGAACGCGGCGTGTTGAGGGACTTCGCTATTACAGCCGCAACTGACGGAAGGGCTGTGGCTTCGTTGTTGAGCTGGGTGTCCTATAACGGTGGGATTGTTCTGGACAAGCGGCAAAGTAAGGTTCGTCATCTCTAGGTTGTGCGGCGGGACACAACCTGAAACTCTATAGCAGCCGCTATAGTTGTTGTTGTCCCTAGGGTTGTTGACGGAGGCGAAGCAAGGCAGAGTACCACCTCTGGCAGGAAAAGAGATAGTTGTGTTTGAATTAGGCGGATATGGTCTATGGGGCCTACGTGCGAGGGCGTGTTGAGCATCGCCTGCGACGAGAGTTGGAGCCGTGCTCAAATCGGCGGCGAAATTGAAATCTAATGGGGCGAAGGGGGCTTGAAATGGGAAATCCGTCTGGGTAGCGAATAGTGGTTGACCTGAGTTAGGGGGAATCATGTCGATACCGAAATGAGTGACTCCAGACCTGGTGTAGCCGTTGTTGTTCTCCATTGGAAAACTTGGGCAATAGAATGTAAGAATGGCGCGAGAAATCCCCGAAGGTATGAGTAAATTGATGTTTCGCGATGTCGTTGAATGTGAAAAAGGGCAAAAACACTGGCCCGAATGCCAATTTTATTTGTTCGGACGATACAGCCTCTCACTTCTCCACGGCGTAAAAACCAACTCCGGTGCAAAGCCCTCATCGCCCGGTGCCCGATATGGGGCACCGGAAAGCCTCACGGGCTTCTCCCATCACGCTCGCTCCCAACGTACAATCCGACCATGGGGCACACGGTGGGCCGTGACCGAGTATTCGTGGATAACGCAATTCTCTCTGAAGCGAGCAAGTCAGCCGGATTGGGCTAGGCAAGACAGACCCCCCGTGCGCCCGGATCACACCAATAATTGTTGGGGGTGCGTGTAGGAGTTCATATGTCTGACCGTGCTGAGGCCCGATGAAGGCATTGGAATTTCGACTATCCCTAAAGGAGTCTCAGATTGGTTCTGGGGGGAACGGCAAAGGGAAAACAGGTAGGAAGGGCGGCGCCTATACCCACGTTGAGGGGAGCCCCCAGGTGAGGCATCAGCCTTCGCGACCGGGCGGCGGGCGGAGGGGCGCGTTCGTTGGCGGGCTCCGCAGGTAGTTCCCTCAGCTTCCCCACCCTGCCTAGCTCACGTAAGGCTGACTAGACAAAATGCCCCAGGTCCGTCTAGCGACGTGTCAATAACGCCAAGATAGGTGGGCTAGGAGACCAGAACCCGGTGAGGCGATTGGGCGCGCATGGAGTGTCGGTGGCGAGAGCCGCCGGGCAGGGAGGGAGCATCAAGAGCTACCGAGGTTGGAGAGACCTCTTAATTTTCACCCAAATTGGCCGATGGAGCTACTTGAGCTCGGGTTGATAGGCCGGAACGATAGCTGTAAGCCGGGAAACCAAGTGAATATCATAACGAGACTGAGAAACACGAATAAGTTACAGTAAAAGGGACACGCGCATAAACAGCGGACCTTTCCAGGTGGGTTCGTTAAAGGAAGCTATATTGACCGGGCGTCGTGGGGCGTCGGCGGGGCGGTGGGGTGTCGCTTGTTGATGTGGCGATATCCCATCAGCCGAGAAACGAATACGAAGGGGCGCTCGATGGAGGCCGAAAGGAGAAAAAGCAAAGGATTTCTAGACCAGGCGTTTCGGCGTTTGGGCGCTTGGGCAAGCACCTGCACCTAGGGTCGTTTGCGACAAAAGCAGGTTAGCTATTGCGAAATCTCTTTTAGTTGGGAAACAAGAGACACGAGGGTATGGGGTGGATTACTTGCGAGAAACCATACACGTGGCCTGTTGGGCACCCATGCATTCGGATGCGTTCCGGCAGGCAAGCTGCATCGTGCACGACTGCAGCCCATTGAAAACGCCGTTACGAGTCAAGCCGGCAGACGTCCGCCAGCCACCTGTGGCTGGAGTTCCTAGGAGTGGCTGAGGTGAGACAGTGTGGTGAGACTAGAAAGCATGCGATAGGGAGAATCGTGAGATGGAAAGATAAACGACGGGATAAAATGGAGCAAGCGTAGGGAGTGTTTGCAAGCTGGAAATAGAGGAGTATCAAGGTCGTATCCAAATAACATAGAGGGTGTCTGTAGGTGGAGTAAGAACACCAGATTTACCAGCGTTCGCAAGAAAGATGATACCGCAATTGCAGTTTCGCTGGAGAATAACGAAGGGGCCTACGGGAGCCGTACCCTGTTAAAATAGGAGAAGGATATGAGAGAGAGAAAGAGAGAGAGGAGACAGCGAAGAACTTATACACACGGTAGAATATTGGTATCTAGGTTAGGTCTCCGTTGCCAAGTGAGCCCAACCTCACAACAGAAAGTAGCCCTTGCGAAAGAGGGCAACTTCGCCCGCTTTATGTAATATAATTAGAGCCGATAGAGCCATTGTGAGGTGCCCGACCACTGATGAATAGGTCGAACCATTGTGAAACGTGAGGTAAATAACGATAAAGGGCGGGTTGTAGGACTAGTAGATCTCATACCTCGCACGCGCCATAAAGTTGGCCCGAAATGGCTCCAGTTGAACCTCGACGGGGTTGGCGGGTTGACGGTCAGCGAGCGTCAGCGGGAAATCAGTATCGGTTTCGACGCCTCTAGAACCCCCATTAGCTTATTGCCAGCGAGCTTCGGCCGTAAAAGAGTGGGGGTAATACACTCTACCATCCACCTCGCGGCGAAGATGTCTGCACAAAAACATGTCCCAGTTCAATTGGAAAACAGCTGCAGTGGGATTCGCGACTCGCATCCCAGCCGGCGCTAAGCGAGTCACTCGGCATGCAACATTCGCGTATCTCCTCCTGCACGACACCGCAGTCCGGGCCATCGCCGCCCTTCCCGATGACACACAACATCGTGCCCATATTAGGGGCGACGCCGATGACAGGCTTATCGACCCCTCCGTACAACCCAGGCGCCAGCTAGCTAACCCTGCCCTCGGGGCAATCGGCGACGGTGGGCGCCGCACACCCTTAACTGGAGCCCTTTTAAAAACAGCAGCCTGCGTCCACGGCCAGCGGCTCCGGGTCGAGAAACGGGCTGCTGTGTGATTCGGGGGAAATGAAATGCGGTACCAAGAGGAGACGATGAATGCCCAGTCTGTGTGTGGCCGCGGTATCGTATGCCCTTTTTTTTTTTTGGCTCGAACCGCCCCGACCGCATTAGAGTGGGGCCGTGAGGGACACCGGGCCTCAACGGTCGTATGACGGCGTATAGACTTACCATGCAGTCTCCACCTCATCCGCAGATTTTTTTTATTTTTAATTTATTTTGTGTGTGTGCGTGTGTGTGCTCTGCCGAATCACTGGAACTCCTTCGATCCATACGTATCCAACCCCACACCAATCCCGTGTGCCGGGGGAATAAAATGCATCCTTTTGCGCATACGCGTTGTCCGGAATGGGCCGGTCGCATTGTGTCGTGCCCTCGGCCTGCACCTCCCCCGAAAAGTAAACAAAAGTTAAACGCTAACCCTGAGAACGAAGGAGATAATTCATTGGCCTCACCTGAGGGGGTTTGATGATGTTCTCAGATCACCTGGTTCGCAAGGAGGGCGGTTTTTCACTCCGTTACGTGCCCTATTCTAATATGTTGAAGCATGAGCCTGGAGGAAAAATATAAGGCCTGGTGATATCCCATTCTCCGTGCTGAGTTTTTTTTTGCAGGTTCGCCTCCTCTTCCCTTGAGTCCTGAGCGTGGCAGCTTCGGAATTGCTACTAGCCCTGTCCGCGTTCTATCCCATATGGAACCGCGGCTGCAACACCTTTCTTTCTTGATTGCGAGCGCCAGCCCTCTTTGTTTTTCTCGGTGACTTCTATTTCCATCTTGCGTCGCATTTCTATCATCCTGCTCTTTGCAGCTCTATTTTGCGGCTCTATTCATGAGCCACAGTGTGGCTGGTGGAACTCGTCCCATTTTTCGACGGGGCTGCTAAGGTATAGGCCTCAGGCAACACTCAGCGGCCTGCCTATTGAACAACACCTCGGATGCACTCGGCGTTACAAGCCGCCGTGGCAGTCTCTCAAAGGCATTTAGTTGGTGCATCTTTATGTCTGCTTTTTCATAGTAACCGTTTTTGTCAAAGCTGACCTCAGGTGCAGGTTCCAGCCTCAATGTCCCCTCTAGAAATTTCTGCTTTCCCTGTGTTGGAGATCCGCTGGGCACTTTATTATACTCGTTCCTCAGCCAATGGGATGTCACCACATCGACTCTGGGCAACCCCTAGCATTGCGCCCCGCATATTGCCCCGCATATGCCCCACAGATTCCTCAAACAACCAACCTGGATGGTTCCACTGCTTGCATGCGTATTCCGTTCAATGCGTTCTTATCATTTCATTTTTCTAGCCCAAGACGAAAGATAGTTACCATGATACTCTCATTAGTCACACTTGTTTTCCCAGGCTTACAGACACCACTCTAGCCACTTTGCGACGTCTCCCCACCCTCGGAGGCTCGCCCAACTGGTGGCCAGCACTCCCCTGCGTTGACGCCCAAAGCAGACCCTACTGGTCTCATTTGGTTCTGCCCTCCCGGCTCACTTATCCCGGTATCCACGACATTTCGCCAGATGGGACTGGGCAGTCTTTTTTGGGTATCTAACCTTGCGCAAGTTGAGCAGGTTGGGGAGCCGCGCGTGAAATTGACCTGTGAATTCGGTCTCATGCCTGCTGTCCGGTCGCGAAGGCTAATCTCTTTCGACGACCCGACGACCCGATGATCTCTCTGGGAAAAGGTTTCCTTGGCCCGGGCAAAATACCCCCACTATTGCGTTGCTTTGCTTTCCTCTCTTCTGCTAAGATTGCCGGCCAATCGGGGCCCTCCGAGGATAACCAAATGCACCCTGCAACTGCTTCTAGCGGAATACCCTCACCGACTGTTGGACTTTTGACATGGCCTGGTGGAGACAGCTTCTGCCACTCCTCCAGTGTTTGGGCTCTCTGGGCGCAAAGCAGGCCTAACTCGCCTAGCCCCATCCGGCCAATTTGTCGGGGAAGCGAATCACACTATGCCGCGAATCCTCTGTCGTTAACCCACGATGTGCCCTGCAGCCAGTTTATCTGTGTAGTGAAGGCAGCGGTAGCGGTGGCAAATTTCTTCACTTGAGGCTTTTACTACTCGGTGTCGGGTAACGGGCGTGATGAGAGTTTTCGGGCTGGGATCGGCTTTTCGGAGCAAAAACCTGTGGAATAAATTGGCGTTGAGTCTAGCTTCTTTATCTTCTTCTAATCTTAGCGGTACTACGAAAACCGTGATATCCTCATTCCTTAAGCATTTTAACGATGGAGAACAACCACAACCCCAGCAGCAGCAACAACAGCAACGGCGGCTTCCCCGAGTTTGGGACCTCTTTTCTCGGTGTCAGCGTCCTCCCTCCCAATCCTCCCAATCCTCCCAATTCATACCCCTCATTCCCTGACAACCGGACGAATTTCTGCGAATTTCAGAACCCCATCACCCCGCCAGGTATCAACCCCACCATCGATTCAAGCATACTTCCTACCCTCACCATAAGTGAGATCCAACAGAATTTCACAAATTTCTCGCATAGGGCATATTTCCCGGAACCAGACGCCACCGCATCTATCACTGGAGACGGCATTCAACCCAACTTTGCCGCCTTCTACAACCTGGAGAACAACAACAACAACAACAACAACAACAACAATAATAATAATAATAATAATAACAATAACAGCAATAGAGGCGGCGGCCACTACGATTACAGAACTCAGCACTTGGTGCTGCCACAAGAGCTAAGGACGACAAACCTTACTACACCACTCTTCCAGCCCAACAACGCTATCTTGGGATATCTAGTGCAACAAAAACCGCACAATCCCGCCAGTTACTACGGCGGCGAAATTCCCCAGCAGGCCATGCTTGGGAGATTGGGGTCTTTCCCATCAGCGCTACAACCAACAAGGGAGATCTTCAACGAGAATGAGAATAGAGGCATCCCTGCGAGCTCGACAGCTTATGAGTCCCATCCTCCTCCTCCCCCTTCTTACCCGCCACCCATAGACATCAACCCAGCCCTCCAGGTGCTAATAGAGGGGCACATCTACTACCTTAAACGACAACAGCCGCCACGCTACCGCTGCCCCCACTGCGTCAAATCGTTCAAGCGCAAATCAGATCGCGTGCGCCATGTCAAGAGCATCCACTCGCGTCCGCCTGTGGAAGAATTGTACGAGTGCCCAGTAGAGGAGTGCGAATATAGGGGCTCGAATGGGTTTGTGAGGAAAGACAAGCTGGGGAGTCACTTTAGGGCGATGCATGGGGGTTAGGGGTTTCAGCTACTATGGGAGGCTAGGAGGGCTCTACTTTCGATGGTACTCGGGGATGTTCCTTTTGCTTTTACCTGAAGTTGTGCGATTTTGGCGATTTCAACAAACCCCACTACTTACCTGGATTTGACCTTTTCCTTCTTTTTTCAAGGTCTTCCAATTTTTCACACATCGGGCGATAAACGGAGGCCCTACCAAAAGCTTTTATTATAGGGGTTTTTACCTCATGCTTTGAGGGCTGCGGCGCATGAAATATCAAGCTATATGGATGAGACAAAAATACTTTATGGCTCTTGTGATGAAGAATACTGTGTATGAGCGTAGATTCATGGCAACACGTTGTTGGTAAGCTGGGTGCAGTGAGATTACATAAGCATTGGCGCCCATACAAAACTCCGAACCCCTAAAGTGGCAACAGGTGGTGATATATGATGTCAACGGTTCTAGTAACAACCCCAACGAGAAACGAGTACACAGAGGCAGCTGGGATTATGAGCGAAATTATGCTAGCATTGAGCATTCTCTAGGTATTTGGCTAGGTAGCAGGGGAATTGAAAGTTGCATCTGCAAAATTGATGGGGTCTAGTTACCAGATGGCTAAACGGTGTAGAAACGAGTTATCTAACAGTTGCTCTTCGTTGTAGGCGCCTCGAGAGCCGAGTCTGCTGCGTTTGGGACGGTATTTGTGTCGATTCCCGTGCTAGCATATAGGAAGGATAGGGTCACGCGAAGTCCCGGGGGAAAGGCTAGAGGCCTAGTCGATCAAATATACACGATAGATGTTTGGTGATTGTCTCGCGCTATATTCCCCAGGAGCGCCGTTTCTGTGAGTATCCGATGGAATTTCATTTCCATTACTGGGGTTGCACGAAAGGACACCGAAGCGAGAGTGGAAACCACCTAAGTCCCATTAGGGGATTTCGATTGCCCTTTTCTGCTACTTGTGGAATTAGGTCTAGTGTAGCCTGGATCAATTGCTCAACCGGCTATTGACAAAACAGCAACCGCTGGCGCAACGAACTATGAGTTTAACGAAGACTAGTCCGTTCTGTAATACCCCGTTAGCCCCGCGCCCAGGTCCTCTTCATGGCAGTTGGCTATATCCGATATCGCCTTGTTATTTTTAAGTCTATCAAGGGACGTATCCACATCGGGGTCATTTATGACCCGGCAGAAGAAGAAGAACACCACGGCTGGACCAGAATAGCCGCGGGATGGTTTAGGGAGTCTTTGAAATCGGCAGTGGTCTCCCCTAGCTAGTTGGCTTGTGCTTCAGAAGTTTATAGCTATTTAGGCTCGATTATCAGCATTTTTCAACCAATTACGCCTTGTGGGTGATGCTGAGGGGGGTTTTTTTTTTTGCTTGGCTACCCTTCCATCGTCGGTGGCGACTGCAGTCTCTGTAGGGTTACTGAATCGCTTTTTCACTGTTTTGGCTAGCAGCGGACTGGGAGTTTTTACTGAGGATATGGAACACTTAGATTGGTGTCGGATTTCATCAGCCGCCAATCTGGATGTGAGGCTGTCCAGGCATCTTATATATGTGTTACTGAAGAACCCTGGAATATGCTCCCTTTGCGGTTAATGATGGTTGCGATTTTGAGGAATTGTCGAACGGATTCTTCAAGGCGGGGATCCGGTCTCCGTGACCTATCGAACCACCCTTATCTATTCACTGGATTAGCTGGTTCTTATTCAAGATGAATGTGAAAGGACAACCAGCTCTCAAGAAAAGGAAGCGTACCGCACAAAATGGTGAAGTTGTAGGATGCAAGCTGAGCTACCTTGCGGGGATTTGGGCAGCTTTATAGCTCTTTCGGCCGAGGTATCTTAAGGTTTCCATTTTCACGATGCTAGGTGGTAAACATATCGCTCTAAATAAATTAGTAGCCTAATTATGAGAGGTCTTATTTTTGGAGCATCCCATGATTAAGTTCTAGTTCTTTTTACATGTGGCCTCTACTTTCGATTTAAGAACTTTTGCAAAAACCTACTTAAGACATTAAGTAATAAGGTCTTAACTAGTTGCTTAACCAAACAAAATCCCATGTCGTGCCATATGAGTAAATCTCTCATAAGAATATGTGGTATTACGGTAATATCTATTGAAAACCACGATATCTGAGTAATTCTCCCTTTTTTTTTGGACAAGGGTTCGGGTGAGGGGCGATTGCGCCTTACCCGAAATGGTCGTCGCTAAACCAAATCGCCCACTTTTCCACGTGGGCGGGGACGAGTTCTCTGCAGCCCTACTATCGGTCTTATCCTCTAACTCCACCCTACAATCCCTGTCACAGGTTCCTTAGCTATGGAAGGTCTTGCTGGCGCAGCGGGCGTGATCGCTGTCGTCCAGTTAGCTGACAGGACACTAACTCTTTGTGGAAAGTATGCTTTGGCGGTTAAAGATGCAAAGGAGGATATCAAACGCCTTATGAATGAGGTTGAAGCTTTTCGCAGAGTTTTAGAGAGCGTGGATGATATGGCCAGCAGTGGCGCGACAAAGTCCTATACATCTAACTCACTATTGGAAGTGCTGTCAGAGCCCATTGCAAAATGCAGAGCTGAGCTTGACGATCTCATAATCCGGCTGGACCCAAGCAAAGGAAGAAAATTGATGAGCCATCTCGGGCTGCGAGCCTTGAAGTGGCCATTTAAGAGCAAGGATATCACCAAGATAATAGAGACACTTGACCGACATAAGGGGACAATCATTCTCGCACTGAACATGGACCAAAGGTAAGATATGAAATGTGCATTTCGGAAACCAGCATCATATCTCATGCCTCTAACCTGGCTCTAGGAAGGAATTCAGCCTCGCTGAGCAAGACCGACAGATATCCAAGCTCCCATATGCTAATAATGCTGCCTTCAACTCCCAACTCTGGGAGCAGAAGCCTCAATGTCTGCCGGAAACTCGGGTTCAACTACGCCGCCAGATTGAGGCTTGGAGTAAAAGTCCTCATGCGGAGTGCATCTTCTGGTTGAAGGGGATGGCTGGAACAGGAAAGTCGACTATTGCTCGTACTATGGCCCGCAGCTTTGCTGCACAGAAACGTCTTGCGGCAAGCTTCTTCTTCTCTAGAGGCGGGGGCGATCTTGGGAACGCTAACAAGTTCTTCACTACCATCGCCGCTCAGCTGGCAGTCACGACACCTTCCCTGAGGAGCCATATTAGTAGAATCATATCCGAAGACTCCCTAATCATTTCGCGAGGCCTTGAAGAGCAGTGGAAGAAACTCATTTTACAACCATTCTCCCATTTGAAGGACACAGCCCTTCAATCCCAGATCTTCGTTCTCGTCATTGATGCTTTGGATGAATGTGAAGGCGAAGATGATGTTCGGCTGATCCTTCGGTTTCTTGCTGAAACCGGGGCGCTCGAGGGAGTACAACTACGAGTCTTTATTACTAGCAGACCAGAGACTCCAATTCGATTCGGCTTCCGCAAACTGCCTAAGGACACTCATCGAGGCTTTGCACTCCATGATGTCGACGAGGTGATAACACGCCATGATATATCTCTCTTCCTCTATTACGAGTTAGAGGATATCCGTAAAGAGCATGAAATCGACCAAGGATGGCCCAATAAACACAGTATTGAGCTCCTAGTCCATGACGCTAAGGGACTGTTCATCTACGCTGCAACTGCCTGCCGATTTATTCGGAGTTCAAAACCTCCCCCTCCAGAAGATCGTCTGTCGCTATTACTTCAAGGGAGCACTGCTTCCAAATCCCCTGCTGGAGAGCTTGACAAGATATACACCCAGGTCTTGGAGCACTCCGTTATTGGAGATAGCGACAGCGAAGAGAAAGAGGAGCTGACCAAGCAGTTTAGAGAGATTGTCGGACCTATTGTCATACTTTTTGACACTTTGGCTTGTAACCCTCTAGCTGAGTTGATTCACATTCCAAAACGAACAGTACTAGCAGTTCTGAGTAATCTACATTCGGTCCTGGATGTCCCAGAGGGCCAGACTAGCCCTATCCAACTGCTTCACCCTTCATTCCGCGACTTTCTCCTCAACGAGGCAAGATGCGTAGAACCTAAGTTCTGGATTGAGCAGAAGACCGTGCATAGAGATATGTTCTTGGGCTGTATTAGGGTTATGTCAAAGCATCTCAAAAAAGATATATGTAAGCTTGTGCGTCCTGGGATTCTTACGGGCGAAGTCGATAGAAGCGTTATCGAGCGTTACATCCCTCCGGAAGTTCAGTATGGATGTCGCTATTGGGTTGACCATCTAGTACGGAGCGGCTTAGCCCTCCACCATGGTGACGAGGTTTGCCTGTTCTTTCAGAAGCATTACCTTCACTGGCTTGAGGCGCTCGGCCTGCTAGGGAGAATGTCCGATGGCGTGCTTATGGTGAGAGCACTGGAGTCAACACTTGCTGTAAGTGGCGTATGTATATTACCCTGTTCCGCATGCTCAGCTCATGGAGTTCAAGCCTAACCGGAATCCACTGTTACTATCGCTCATTCACGATGCAAGACGCTTCATTCTTACTTATGGATCGACTATCGAGAGGGCTCCTCTTCAGGCGTATTGTGCTGCTCTTGTATTCAGCCCACGGGATAGCGAAATTAAGCAACGGTTCTGGCATGAAAGACCTCCATGGATCAATGGTTTCCCACAAGTTGAAGAAACCTGGAATTCTTCATTACAGACTCTCGAAGGCCATTCGGATATCGTCAAGGCCGTGGCATTCTCGCCGGACGGCCGGGTTGTCGTGTCGGGCTCTTACGACGGTACCGTCAGGCTCTGGGACACGGCGAAGGGAGCGGTACGTCACACGCTCGAGGGCCATTCGGGTGCCGTCAACGCCGTGGCATTCTCGCCCGACGGCCAGGTTGTTGTGTCGGGCTCTTACGACTGTACAGTCAGGCTCTGGGACACGGCGACAGGAGCAGTATATCGCACGCTCAAGGGCCATTCGGATACCGTCAGTGCCGTGGCATTCTCGCCGGACGACCAGGTTGTCGTGTCGGGCTCTGAAGACAGTACCGTCAAGCTCTGGGACACGGCGACGGGAGCAGTACGTCACACGCTCAAGGGCCACTCGGATGCCGTCTACGCCGTGGCATTCTCGCCCGACGGCCAGGCTGTCGTGTCGGGCTCTTACGACGATACCATCAGGCTCTGGAGCGCGGCGACAGGGACGGTACGTTACGCGCTCGAGGGCCACTCGAGTACCGTCAAGGCCGTGGCATTCTCGCCGGACGGCCGGGTTGTCGCGTCGGGCTCCTACGACTGTACCGTCAGGCTCTGGGACACGGCGACGGGAGCATTACGTCACACGCTCGAGGGCCATCCGGGTGCCGTCAAAGCCGTGGCATTCTCGCCCGACGGCCAGGTTGTCGTGTCGGGCTCTTACGACGGTACCGTCAGGCTCTGGGACACGGCGACGGGAGCAGTGCGTCACACGCTCGAGGGCCATTCGGGTACTGTCAGCGCCGTGGAATTCTCGCCGGATGGCCAGGTTGTCGTGTCGGGCTCTTACGACGGTACCGTCAGGCTCTGGGACACGGCGACGGGAGCGGTATATCGCACGCTCGAGGGCCATTCGGATATCGTCAACGCCGTGGCATTCTCGCCGGACGGCCAGGTTGTCGTGTCGGGCTCTTACGACGGTACCGTCAGGCTCTGGGACACGGCGACGGGAGCAGTACGTCACACTCCTGAGGGCTATTTGGGTGCCGTCCGCGCCGTGACATTCTCGCCCGACGGCCAGGTTGTCGTGTCGGGCTCCGGAGACCATACCGTCAAGCTCTGGAACGCGGCGACGGGAGCAGTACGTCACACGCTCAAGGGCCACTCGGATACCGTCAACGCCGTGGCATTCTCGCCCGACGGCCAGGTTGTCGCGTCGGGATCTTCCGATGGTACCGTTAGGCTCTGGGACACGGCGACGGGAGCAGTACGCCACACACTCGAGGGCTTTTTCGGCGCCTCCGTCGTGGCATTCTCGCCGGACGGCCAGGTTATCATGTCAGGCTTTTACGACGGTACCGTCAAGCTCTGGGACATGGCGACGGGAGCAGTACGCCACACGCTCGAGGGCCATTCAGAGGCCGTCAACGCCGTGGCGTTCTCGCCCGACGGCCAGGTTGTCGTGTCGGGCTCTTACGACGGTACCGTCGAGCTCTGGGACACGGCGACGGGAGCAATACGTCACACGCTCGAGGGCCATTCAGATGCCGTCAACGCTGTGGCGTTCTCGCCGGACGGCCAGGTTGTCGCGTCGGGCTCTGACGACGATACCATCAGGCTCTGGAGCGCGGCGACGGGAGAGGCGCGCCATACTCTCACTACCTCTGGAGTGGTACGAGACCTATCCTTCTCTAACGATGGATCATTCCTGGAAACAGATAGAGGACAGATTATACTTGATAATCCCTCTACAAACTTGAACCCGCCACCACCTAACACTTCGCGTAAAATGTATGTGAAAGATCATTGGGTGGTTCGAGGGATGGAAAACCTCCTTTGGCTCCCTCCGGACTACCGACCAATATGTATGGCCAACTGGAGCAATTTTCTTGTCTTAGGGCTTTTGTCTGGCCGAGTTATCTTCATGGAAATCGATCCAAGATAGCAGGCCTTTCCTATGTTGCGAGGCATGCCTTCGGAGCATTCCGCTCAGGGGTTATGACCTCAGAGCAATGCTCGGTTGACAACATGAGGCCCGAACATTGCTCGCATGGACTTTTATGAAGTCGCAGAGTCATGATACCTCATACTGAGGCATTCATAAAGTCCAGTCCTTTTAAACTATGACTGACCACTTCCTAATTAGGAAGGTGCTCATGAACCCCGCTTTCCTTGGCGCTCAGCAGAGTATATATATCTCTTGCTCTGCTTCGCCTTTCTAAGAGGATTACCAGCTTAATAAGAGAGACGCCATACTTCAGTGTTCTATGGGATAGTGCCTGAGAGGCCTCTTGGCATGTTCTAGGCATCCAGAGCATGTGGCAGCCTTCTGCTGCCAATGCTTCGGCCGCCATGATCAACTTCGAAGCATATAGGCTTCTTGATATCCTCTCATTAATGTAGCTAGCAGAAGCAATATCATACATTCAATTCGAGCCATTTTCCATGCCCCCTTCGTGTCCCGTAGCTTATTTACAATATCCTAGATCAATTGACTTAACGAAGGGTTGAAATATTAGACCACCTCCCCACCCACCAACTTTTCGGTATCGTTTCTTATATACCCCTACACGGCATGACTTTTTCCTTGAAATGCGCCTTGTTTTGGGATCTCTTCGCTTTGAAATTGTAGTAGCCCTGCACCCTGTTAAAGGATTCCAGAGTGTCTTCCCTCATCTTTAATCGTGGTCTCCATGGCACCAGCTATATTCAATGATCATAGCTATAACCGCAAACATGACTGCATGAACGAAAGTGAGAACTCCGCGCTACTGCAATACAGGCAGAAACTGCACATGTTAGTGCTTAAACCTGCGTCTGCATCAGGTTTGTCCAATCTGAAACTCATGTAAATCGTACAGCTAATCTGACTACGTATTCAAGCAGGCACTGCAACCGATCACTCGAAGCAACAATATAACCAAAACTGGTGCGAAAATGGTCTTTTTTATGAGCCTAGGCTGTGTAATGGCAGTTGTAAGCGTGGAAGAGCAGGAATCTCACTAAGCTAGTGACAACCTGTCTGCGACCCTTAAGTAAAAAACAGATGGGAGTAATCACCAGACGTCAACGATTTTTGAGTTATATTGCTCTTCCTAGCGCGGTTTCAAGCCAGGCCTACTAAGCCCTTTTTTCGAATGAAGGCGTTCTTGCTTTCTTTCCACTATTCTATCCCTTTCTACTTCACGTAGCTAATACAATGTTCTATTTCTACCCCATTGCGTGTCCAGTTTGAGCCACTGGGAGCAGCAAAGAATGCTTGTTGTGCTTTTGTTATTGATTAGGAGGAATCCTTTACGGTCCCATTCTAACCGCACTCACCATGTTGGAGTTTAGAGGCAAGCGCAGAGAAGATATAAGGGGACCGCGATAACATGTTGATTACTAATCAGCGGGGTCACTCCCATACCCCATCACAATTGAGCATATCTCTCTCCATTCTAACCAGAACCCATTAAATAGTTTTGCCACTTTGAACAAGGAAATTCTCCCAACAATGCGTCTACTCCACTGTAAGACATTCCAGCTCGAATCTCACGACGACCCAACAACTAGACCCCCATACGCCATCTTCTCCCACAGGTGGGGTCGGGAAGAAGTCCTTTATGACGATATACGAGACCAACCACACGCGGTGGATTTCGTGGTCCTGCAAGAATATATCCAGGGTCTCGAGAAGGAATTAAATGAACTCAAATGTCATCTTCGGGTGGCGAAAGGCACTGGAGGTGCCGCTGATTCTCGAGGAGTTCGGGTCGGGGATGGAGAAAATATTGTTGGAGGAGGGGCAATTGATCTGCGGCTCCATCGAGCGAAGAAAAAGGAGGGGTGGGCAAAGATCGAAGGCTGTTGCGCGGAAGCCTCCCGACTTGGTTTTACGTACGTCTGGATCGACACTTGCTGCATCAACAAGGATAGTAGCACTGAGCTTTCCGAAGCTATCAACTCCATGTTCGTTTGGTATAGAGAGGCGGATCTTTGTCTCGCTTATCTGGAGGATTATACGTATTCTAGCCCAACCCCATATATACCCGAGCCCATTCAGCGTGGGACTTCGCAGTGGTTTACGAGAGGTTGGACATTGCAGGAGCTTATTGCTCCCAGAGAAGTCGTATTCTACAACAAATACTGGACGTTCATCGGTTGTCGCACCTCGCTTGCCGATATCATCTCCGGGCTCACAGGGATCTCTGCGAAAATCCTCTCGCCGCGTTCGGGGGCTCACCTTAGCGATTTCAGTGTTGCCACTAGGCTGTCTTGGGCTGCTGGGAGGAAAACAACGCGGGGGGAAGACCGGTCGTACTCGCTACTAGGGCTTCTGGGGGTGAGCATGCCCATAATTTACGGAGAAGGAGAGGAAGCGGCGTTTTTTAGACTTCAAACAGAGATATTTAGGTCTTCTAGCGACCACTCCATCTTTGCATGGCGTGGGGATGTGTAAGGTCTAAGCCCTTCTCGGTATCTCCATTACTAAGCTCACATTCCGAGTTTATTCAGTTCTTCGAGAGGCTTCTATATTAGGTCCCAAAAGAACAAGAAGGTGTTCAGAGATCCTACCTTCTCTAAGGATGGACATACCCCCGAGCCCTTACACATACACCCTTCTTCGTCGGAAACTATATTCGAGAGATCAGTAAGCTTGTTGGCTCGATCTCCCGATAATTTCAAGCATTCATCCAATATCTACAACGTACCATATACCCCAGAGGACCTGGTAGCATTCAGCTCGCCACCTGATGGAGCCGGAGCCCTCCAGAAGTACTCCCACGTCACCCAGGCAATGCGAGTCCAGTTGCCACTTGAACCTCTAATAATAACGCCGAGCGAACCCAATGATTTTCAGTCTGCCTTTCTGGCACACCTTGCTTGCAAGACGGAGTCTGGAGTGGACAGAGTTGCAATATTACTTGAGCCCGGTGGGCCTGGCGTATATCGGCGAGCCGCAGTGTATGAGCTCATATTCGTCAAGGACACTGATATCCTTCATTCTACAGTGACGCTTCAGGATGTGTATGTTCCTAGCCCTAGTCCACTTCTTCCTATCCACCAACCTGCTATGCACCTGGACCCGGCCGTTTTAGTCAGGAGGATTAGAGTTCACCTAGTTGCTAGTGAAGCCCAAAAGTCTGGCTTCATGATGAGTGGAAGCTACCCTGACCTCCCTCCCGAGGAAGCAGATCGCGCATCACTGAGATCTAAAGTTATAGGTCCGACTGAGTGGAAGTTTTCATATTTGACGAATCGTGACAGCGATGTCGGGTTCATTTTCCAAGGCCATTCTGTTGGCGAGTTCGTTGCGAATGCAGGATTCGTAATAGTCTTTAGGGCTAATTCCCAAAGTTGCGAGCGGGAGGATCAGATACTTGTCTTCGACTTGGGTGATGTTCGCCAGCTCTATGGCGAGGCAGACACGAGCGTCCAAATCCTACAGGCTTGCCGGAAAATGTGGTTCTCTGATCAACGCTTCGGATGCGTACCAACTGAGAAGTCTCAACTGTTAGTCATGCCACTGCGGTGTGGCAAACACGTACTAATCAACACTTTTGTTGAGGAGGGCAAGGGAATTTCTCTTCCGGATAAAGGAATAAGAGTAAATGTCATTATAAAGGGGGGGTTAGGTGGTATAGAGCATCGGTCAGATTGTATGGGGGCGGAGTTAGATAGAATGAAATGGGATTGCCAAATCGAGGAACGACTGGAGTAGTAAGTAACTGTTTTGACGATCTACTATCTTATTTTATTGTGGCGCAGGAGGGATAATACAGTATCTAGGCCACGATTTTGTTATCTTATTTGCTGTTGCTGATAACTAGAGTATGTGGTGACCAGACGATGTAAGGGATTACCCTAGTGATCGGAGCCAATACAGCACCAAGCATGGCCAACCAACGACATCGCGCCACGGACCTCAACCCATGAGTTCTGCCGGCGGGTTGTATGCTCGGGAGACCCTCATGACCTCCATTTGGCGAGCGTGCTCCCGGGTAATACGCGCAGGGAGTATCCCCATATCAATCTAACGGGTTACGCAGCCAAGCGTCGCCTTAGCATCCATATACGTAAAACGCGTTGATCTCGAGCGCAACGATAGTAACCCCCTCTTGTACTATATATTGAACTAATACTCCACCGTATTTATCGCACTTGTAGTACGCGGCGGATCCCTCACTACCCACTACCTGACTAACTACCACACGGTTCCCCACCTCACAGTAACTACATTCGCCTCACGGCGTCCGAGCCGAACTGTAACCCTACACACCATCACGCACCGTTAACTCTCTTCCATTTCCTCCTCAACCCCTCCAGTCTCCCTCTCTTCCTCCCCACCTTAGCAGACACCGACCTCCCAAGCTTCCCATCCTTCCCAGGCACAAGCCCAAGCACACTCCCCGCCTTTCTACCCACGCCCTCAGTCTCGCTCTCCCCGCCACTAAGCGCCTCCTCCGGCTCGCCCTCCACCCCAACCAACTCAACCCAATCCCTCGGGAAATACCCTCTACCCCCCCTCCGGTCGGTCCCGACGACCCACTGCGCTCCAACGAAACAATCGCGCAACGTGTCGCCTCGGGAAATGTTTAGGTCGCTTGGGTCCGTGCTATGGTAGTGACGCATGGCGATCGCGATGATGTTCTTGTTGAGCGGATCGAAGGTGGGGTAGGAGGCGTTGGTGTGGGGGAAGGGGGTCGGGGGTGGGAGTGTGAGTGGGTAGGTTGGCGCGGAGCCGGAAAGGATTAGTGTAGATAGAAGCTCTACCATGTCCGCTGCCAAGCTGGGCCTGGCTTCACAGAGTAGCACACGCCACTCTGGGAGATGGAGCAACGCTCTGAGATTCATCTCCACACATTTATTCAAGAAAAGCCTGATCCTCGCGTCCTCCTCCTCGTCCTTATCGTAGATCACCTCCGCGAGATCGACCACTTCCCTGGCGTCTATCCGGCGCTCATTAGCGCGCAGCATATCGTAAGCGATGTCTTCGAGTCGCCAAAGCCGGAGGCGTTTGGCGAGGAAGTAGAGACGGATCTGGAGGTAGATGTGATCCTTTGGGTTGTAGCGCTGGAGGCTTGGCGTGTGGAATTCGCCGTCATCGTGGGTGGCTGGTGGAGCGCCATCGGATGCTGAGGACGGTGCGGTGCTGCTCTTCCTGCCGCTATCGGGAGAGGAGGTTGTGCTACTAGTGGAGGAGGAGCGGGAGGTGGTAGAGGGATCGGAGGAAGAGTTGTGAAGCAGCAGATAATAGAGCGCAATCTTCACTACGAGCGGGTGTTCTCGACCTAGCCAGATACAGGTTGCCATCCCAGGAGTGAAGAAAGGGGAGTTGAAGAATTCAGCGAAGGTAGGGCTTCGGGCGAGGACGGAACGCTGTTCGATGAATCCGCTGACTTCGGTTGGGGTGGACATGTAAAGGGTGATTAGCTCGTCCTTCGGGGGTGCGAGTTTTGTTTGCGGTTTCATTTGGCACCTGTAGCGGGGCTGTTAGTGATATGGCCGCGGCGATGGCAATGATACTGATGTTCTTTTAGGAAGGATTTTGACAAACTCACCCCCCCGAAAGCCGGGCATTGTGCTCCTGCCAGCTCGTAAACTCGAGCCCCTTTGTATGCCAGTATGGCCCAGGAACCAATGTTGGATCGGCCATTTGATAGTGCTGATACATTGCGATTACTTTTGAGATGTAGGGTTGATGAAATCGCGATTTGTGCGACACGTGTGTGGGTGAAATCCCCTTTGGAGAAGAGAAGAAGAAGCGCACACTGGAGCATGACTGTTTTTTGCTGGGACGTGTCGTGGACGTGCGAGGATGCGTTGTGAGTTCCTGTTGGACGGGCGACGGGCGTGTGATGGACGGCTTGACGTGAGATAAACGTGTTAAAACGTTGAGGCGATGGGAGGAAGGTGAACAAACCTGTCGACACGACGGGAATAAAGAGGCGGGGAAGAGTATTCAGGATTTGCAGCCGCGGGGAAATAAAAGATCTTCCCGTTCCCTGAATATGTGCTAGACGAATATGTGATTGTAGCGATAAAAAGGGGTGGACACGAGAAGGTTGGCTAGCACTCTAAGGCACTTGTAGAATGCCTCCCCTCACACAATAACGCTTGCATCCTGCATAGAGAATCAAAGCAAACTTTAGAGGTAAAGAGCTAAGGGAAGTGTTGTTATTGTGCATACGTATCCGCCACGCGAAGGAGGCACGGAGGAACCTCTTTTTTTCCCGTAATATTCCATGTAACATCTGCCCCGGGCATCCCTACATTTACCTACACGAATAGAAAGACATTTGCCAGATCTTTCCATATCACGCTAGCCCACACCTTCAACCAGTAAGCACGAAAAAAGGCTCTGCTTAGCCTCAGAATTACCCACCTCCCATCCACTTATGCGACCAGTCCTCCGGAGGCAGCTACGCCCGCCCAAGGCCCCCAGAGGAGCCTCTCCCGCCCTGTCCTCTCTGCCGTGTTGCACCCGGTCTAGCGAGTGTATATCTATGCAACTCATTAGCGCTCCTAGAAAACACGGCGCTGAAGAGACATTGCTTACTTTGCAAATGCCCTTGCAAGAGCCTTCTTACAGCTGACCTTCTGACTCCCGACGAAGCTATCGACCGTCACTGCGATCGCGCGGTCCATGTCTTGGGATGTACAGTAGTCGCTCAAGCGCATCTTGCAGAACCCTTCGCTGATTCGCATTATAGCTTCAAGGTGGCGGACCTACATAGGGCGGTTAGCGCGCCATGGCGAGGGGAGTACGGGAAAGGAATACGAACTGTGATTGGGTAGGCTCCTGTTGCCAGACTTTCCCTTCTCATGTCCGAAAATAACCTCGCGATCTTGTCCTGATCGATTTGATAGAGCTTCGGTTTGCATTTCTCTCGAGCATAGAGGATATATTTCCTTAGAAGCTCCTGTGGGATCTCTCCCTGTCTCAGCCCCCCCTCTTCCTCTTCTCGTCGCAGCTGCTCATTATGCTCGACCTCCATTGCACCCTCGTTCCCGACGACAGCGTTGGCGGAGGGGTGGCTTCGGCCATGACTCTCGACGACGAATTTTGCAAGTCTTTCGTCGACTTCAGGGTCAACTGTGTCTCGGACTACACAAAGGATGTCGAATCGGGAGAGAATTGGCTCGGTCAATTCCACGTTTTGGGAGAAGGGGATGGTAGAGTTGTAGCGCCCGCCGATCGGATTGGCTGCTGCGACGATTCCACAACGAGCCTGGAGCGTGGTGACAATACCAGCCTTAGAGATAGAGATTGTTTGCTGTTCCATCGCTTCATGGATAGAAGTCCTGCCATGGACCGTCAGAGGATATTAATGCATCGCGAAAAGGGGGACTTACCGATCTTGGTCATTCATCTTGTCAAACTCGTCGATCAAACAAGTACCCCGATCCGCCAATACCAGGGCTCCCCCTTCGAGCGTCCATTCACTAGTGATAGGATCTTTTCTGACGCTCGCCGTAAGACCAACGGCACTAGCCCCTTGACCAGTCGCAAAAACGGCCCTATGAGCAGTCTTCTCAATATATTTGAGGACCTGCGACTTTGCAGTTCCGGGATCACCGAGCAGCAATACGTTAATATCCCCACGAATGCTGTGTTTCCCTTGGGCTTCCTTGCTGACCCCACCAAACAGCGACAGTGCAACAGCAGTCTTGATATCTGTATGCCCATAGATGCTCGGAGCCATCGACCCAATAATCTTATCCACAATTTTTGGATCTCGGGAAAGAGCACGGATCTGTCGCTCATCCTCCTCGGTGAGACGGAAACCGGCAAGCTGGTCATGAGATTTCACGACATGGTTGGCTTCCATGATCGTCGCAAAGACAGGGAAGCCATTGCGGTTGTTGAGTTGTGCATCGTAATTGTTGCGATAGATACCAGTAACCTCAATTTCTTCCCCAGGCTTAGCCGAATCGATGAGGTCCCAGAGCAATATTACCTCCCTGTGACGCGGAAGCCGACCAGCCGGCACCGTGCCAGGAGATTCTTGCAATGTGAGCTTCTGGTAATTTCGATAAACTGTCTTCTCCGAATTGAGCGTGAAGGGTCCTCGCGACTGGCAATTCTGGCAATACGAGATACGAACTTCCACATTTGACTCTTGCTGGAAGGGGCCGAGGGTCATCCTGCATTTCGCACAGTCGAATTTCACATACTTAAGCTGCGGGAAGACTCCGCTTCGGCGAGTCACAACACCACTAACCCTCACAAGGCAATTTAGGTGTGTTTGACGTAGCTGCCTCAAAGTGTAGTGCACCGGAAGGTCAGATATACGAACGTGAATTTCGGAGTGAATGCGTTCGTAATCAGGGTAGTGAAGGAGGGTAACTTCCATGGCCACCTCATCAAAGATCTTCAATACCTCGGCAGGTGAATTGGCGAGGAAATATGCAAGAATAGCCTTAGAGTTTGATAGATGATCGTATGCAACTTCCAAAGACTCTGCATTCACCTCTCCGAGAGTGCGGATGCGTGTCCCATACACGGACGTGCCATTTTCATCAGTATACTCGGTAAGGAATGATTTGAACTCTCGGCGAATGGTACGGTGAACGGCCGGCATAGCAATCCACTCAGTCAAGTTGGACGCCTTCACGTCTTGGAGGGTCTCCAAGGAAAGTTCTTCCTCCATAATGTCGTCGGCCATCTCCTCATCTTGGTCCTCGTCATAGTGATGCCTTCTCCTCCGGGGTTGCCGGGTAAGATCAAGGTCACCATCGTCGTCGTCATCTTGTAGGAAGGCCGCAGGCATCCTCCGCTCTTGGGCGAGCGCTCGGTCTCGGCGGTTCAATCGCGCTTCGAGCTGTCGACGAGTAGCCAAATCAAGGTCCTCGTAATCACCCTCATCATCAATGTCTGCATCGTCGTAATAGTTGTCTCCACGTTCGCGATAATCTCGCTCAAAGTTGTCTGCGAAAAGGTCGATGCCGTCTTGGTCCTCGGCCATCTCATCCGCATCGTCGATGTCGGCGAGAATCTCATTTTCCTCATCTAAATCATCTTCGTCATCCCGCCCGCTCAGCGGAGGGAGGGGTGGAGATGAAGGAGGCACTGTGTTGGGGTTCCGTAAGCATAGCTTCAAGAGAGTCTTGTACATAACACGTACGACTTGAAGGCGGATGCGCGTCGGAAGACGATGGCACTTCATCATCAGGAGCTCTGGAGCGTTTGCGACGATTGGCATTGGAAGCGCCGCGATTCGCGGATGACATGCTTGGTCTCAAGGGCGAGCTATGACATACTCAATCAGTAAAATCATATCAGTTGCTAGCAGAGAAGGACACGCGCCGACGAACGCGTTTCAATCAGGAGAACGCAAAATACGCACCTCATTTGGAAATCTCAATCGCTTGAATCTGCTAGAGGTCCTCTAATCTCGTCAGATGCCAGTTCTGATAAGTCTATCGCAATCTTGTTAGATTTAGACACTGGAGCAGGAGTAGTTGTTTCGTTGGGGACAAAAGAGAGGAAAGATGCTCGGTTGTCGGTTGACGCGTAAAGTGGATCGCGCCAGACAACGCGTTGCGAAACGCGAAATCAATTAAGTCTCCTAAAGCAGCAATCCACCATCATCATCCATTCGCCATTCTGCTCAGGGTCGCTGTTTCCATTACAGCTTGATAAGCTCATCATTTTGAATTCCAATTTATCGATCCCAGACACTACACCCTTTCGACTACGGTTAACTCCAACTTACAATATGGCTCAAGTGGAAGTTGTTGATGCAAATGGCAAAGGGCCTTCATCGCAGACGGGCATCGCCTCTCACGAACCCCAAACTGCAGAGGAGTAAGCCTGCCATCAAACCAGAGTTGGCCTCCATTGCAGAGCCACAGGCCGTATCTCGTGGTTGTTTCACAATTGCTGATATTATCACCCTGTAGATATATAAATCACCAACTCTTGCTCGAAGAGGAAGCGCGCGAGGCTCTTCCCTATGTGCGTTTTCTCACCTCCAAGTCTCAACATCCAACTAACACAGCCTTCAACCCCAGGCATTCGACACTTGCACCCGGCCACTGGGCCCACTTCGCCAAAGCCTCTTCTCCTGCTTGACATGCAACCCACCTCCTACCTCTTCATCGGAGCCCTATAATGCAGCTGGTATCTGCTACTCTTGCTCCATCTCTTGCCATGGCGAACATACACTTGTGGAGCTATTTAACAAGCGGAAATTCGTCTGCGACTGCGGTACCACGCGATTTTCACTCAACTCACCATGCAAACTAAGGATTGACCCGAAGACAGGGACAAAGGGTGTCCACTCGGAAACCCCCGAAGAAGGAAACCACTACGACCATAATTTCCGCAACCGTTTCTGTGGATGCGAGATAGAGTACAACGCATTCTCCGAGAAGGGTACTATGTTCCAGTGTCTCGGGCTAGGGTCGGTTGAAGATGGTGGATGCGGCGAGGACTGGTACCACCCAGGCTGCATTGTTGGCCTAGACCGGGATTGGTACGAGCAACAAAAGGCCTCAAAACCGGGTGGCGCCGCCCAAGACTTGAAAGAAGGGAAAGCGGATCGAACGCAGGTCGAAAACACCCCTAGAACCCAGAACGATCAGAACCCTGAAACACTCGCCAATCCTGCCCCAAACCCCAATGCCGCTGTCGATGATTCAGACGACGAAGAAACACCCCTCCCTCCCGGCTTCCCCGAAGAAGATGAATTTGACACCTTCATCTGCTACAAATGCATCGCCGCCAACCCCTGGATCAAGCGCTATGCTGGCACCGAGGGATTCCTCCCCGCCGTCTACAAGAAGGACACAGCTAAAACCACCAGCGAACCTGACAACACCCAGGACAAAATACTAGAAGCCGCTAATATCTCCAACAGCGCAACCCTACCAGATCGCTCAACCCATCAAACTGATCCATCGAAAAAAAGAAAAGCTGAAGACGACGACCCCCAAACCCCCGAAGAACCCTCCACCAAGAAACTCAAAGCAGAGGAATCCCAACCCGCCTTGCCCCCACCCTGCGTATACGAGACACTCCCCCCACCCCCTGCGGGCACCCTCTCCCTCTTTTTAACTCCCAACTTCCGCGCCCACCTTTGCCGCTGCCCAATTCACTTCCCCCTCCTTGCTCCTCACCCTCCTCTCCTCGAAGAAGAGCCAATCTACGAACCCCCCCTCAGCGCCTCTGGCGACGGAGATGGAACCAGTGCCGCTCCAAGCGTCTCCAACAGTCTCCTTGACCGTGGCGAGCGGGCACTTGGCAGCATCGATCGCGTGCGAGCCATCGAGGGCGCGATGGTGTATAACCGGCTCAAGGAGAAGGTGAAGGATTTCCTGAAGCCATTTGCGGAGACGGGGAAGGCGGTCGGGGCGGAGGACATTAAGAGGTACTTTGAGGAGTTGAGGGGGGATGCGGATGCTGTCAAGGAGGCGAGGGAGAGGGCGAAGGCTGCTGCGGGGGGAAGCGAAGGTGGGGACGGGAGTGGTAGTGGGGGTGGGAAGAGGGAACAGGAGGGTAAGTTTTTCTTCTCACCACCTCATTCATTTCTCTCGCTACATGGCAGAGTCTAACGGCATGCGCATAGGATACTAAACCCACGGCCAAATTCCCCACCCGCCTCCCTCCCATCGTGTTTTGTTTTATTTCTCCCGACTCTTGATATTTCCTTACGGTTACAATAACGCTGATTGACGGACGTCTCCGACCGGCTTTCGGGCGCGTAACGAAAATCACCGATGGGGAATACCAGAAGAGAAAAAAAAAAGATAATTCTCAACGGCCTTTTCGTATCGACGCAGGCCGAGTTGGAGGGGGGGTAAAAGGCTCATCTCTACGGCTTTCTATGGCTTTCTCATCAGTCTTATCTTTCTTGCCATATTTCATTGAAGGATGGGAGGAATGGAATGCCATAATACCATGTCCCATCCTGAATAAATAAATGTCCACACTCGGCCACCCCCAACAGGGAGAGCTTGACATATATCTTATCTATCGACCAGCCCATCCATCCCACGATGAAAATTAACCAATAAAATAAAATAAAACGCAAT
The DNA here is from genome assembly GCA_020080175.1 of Glutinoglossum americanum. NCBI lineage: Eukaryota > Fungi > Ascomycota > Geoglossomycetes > Geoglossales > Geoglossaceae > Glutinoglossum > Glutinoglossum americanum. The sequence continues at coordinate 72,402 of JAGHQL010000127.1, forward strand.
ACATGGATTTTGTCTCTCTCGTTATACATACGCCCTCTTATAAACAAGGGTGATAAAGCGTACAATGGACGGAGGGAAAAGGGACTAGGAATATATCTTGGAATTTTCTAATGTATTTTTTATTCCTTTGATGGCGATTGGCCTCATTTCTCTTTAGCTGAGATTAAATTCCCCAATCTGCCTGCCTCAAATGCTTAATTGCTTTTTCATTCTTTCATTTTTTTTTTCTTTTTACCTCGGTTTCCGCCTGCATAATTCATCACGTCAAGCCATGGCATCCGAGCTCGGATTCCTCACCAGATTATTCATCATTGGAAATCCAACAACCAACCAACCAAACAACCGGTGGATGAACCTACCGATTGATTGTCGAGCATATATTATATCGCTACGAGGAGGCGACTTTATTGTTGGATACTGTAACGGTTATCGGCGTTTCTAAGTCGCGCGCGCACTGGAGAAGCGGCAATTGGGGACTGTTCTGCTCGTCCTGTCCGGTTCATGACGGAAATGCCGGAGTCAACAGCGATTCTTTCGGTGCCTCCAGGATTGATGCCGCGGTCGTCGCAGCCGCGGCATAATGGCTATCCTCCATCAACAACACTGCGCTCTCCACCACAATCCTCCCTCCCATCGTTCTACTCTCCCCGTCCCACCGCCGCAGCCTCCCGCGCGATCCCCGACTTCGACCTAAACAATCACTCCTCCTCCTCCTCCTCACACGCTCCTTCTGCCGTTCCGCCATACCTCCTTCAGCAGGCACAACAGAATGATGATCCATTACCGCTCGATGGTGGCAGGTTCTTGACACCAGGACTCGATCACCATCATGTCCCGCCGAGCCTGGTGAGTCCGGCATTCACACCTCCCGCGACTCCAGGGACAGGGACCCCCGCGTTGCAACGGGAAGCGGCGAGCGTACCAGTAGATAGTAGCGACGAGGTGAACGGAGGTGTGGGTTCTTTAAAACCGAAGCTATTGGAGAAGTTGCCGGAGGTTAGGTGTATTGTGCGGGCGCGGATACCGACGTAGGTCCTCTACCGTGCGAAACCTCAACTCTAAAAAGAAGATGAAGAGAGAAGAAAAGCACGTGCTAATCTCCTCCAACTCGGTAAAATCTCCAGAACCACTGGTACAGAGATCTTCCTCCACCTCTACCAAAACAACATCGACAACAAAGAACACCTCGCCATCGTCTTCGGCCCGCACATCCGCTCCCGCTCCCTCGACGCCCCCCGCCCCGGGGAAACCGAAATGGACCGCATGATCCGCGGCGCCTACACCGGACGCCTCTACCCCGGCCGCACCACCAGCCACCTCCCCATCCCCGCAACCCCAACACCTCCCACCCCTCCGTCCGGACCCCCCCTAGTCCGCATCCACTCTGAGTGCTACACGGGCGAAACAACCTGGTCCTCGCGCTGCGACTGCGGCGAACAACTCGACGAAGCCGCGCGACTGATCTCCCTCCCCCCAACCCCGCACGGCGCGATAATCTACCTCCGCCAGGAAGGTCGCGGCATCGGGCTCCTCGAAAAGCTCAAGGCCTACAACCTCCAGGACCTGGGCTCGGATACCGTCGAGGCGAATTTGCTGTTGAGGCACCCGGCGGACGCGAGGAGCTACGGCTTGGCCACCGCGATGCTGGTCGACCTGGGGCTGGGGGGCGAGCGCGGGGTTAGACTGCTGACCAATAATCCGGAGAAGGTGCGGGCCGTGGAGGGGCCGGGGAGGGAGGTTGTGGTGAGGGAGCGCGTGGCGATGGTTCCGTTGGCGTGGAGGACGGGCGGGGAGAGAGGGGTCCAGAGCGCGGAGGTTGGGGGGTACTTGAGGGCGAAGGTTCGTGTCGCCATTCGATCGCGCGCGCGTCATGTGCACCAAGCTAACGGTTCTGGATGGTAGATCGAGAAGATGGGACACTTGCTTCAGATGAACGACGGCGGCGCATACTAGATACCCCATTTCTCCTCTCTCTCTCTCGCGCGCGCCTAAAAACCAAAAAAATAAAATTAAAAAAACAACGCCCTAGATAACCCAGGCCACCCCAGCATTCCCCCGGTTCTTCGGAAATCTTCCGTCCACGCGTCCGCTTCCAGCATGCACATTACGCACTTTCCGTTCATCCTGTTTCTTTCTTTCCGTCTTTCTTCGAGAAAAACACCCAGGGGTGTGGGGGGGGGAGGCTCCCGTTTATTTATATATACATATACATGCATGCGCACATGTAATACATCACCGCTGTATAGATGGGGATATAGAGTGGATTTTTCTTTCTCTCTCTCTTTCTTCCTTTCTCTGCACGCACACACGGGTTTATTATTATTACCATTTATTCATCACTATTATTTTTATTTTTATTTTTTTTTTTTTGGGGGGAAAAAAGGGGATTTTATTGAATGCCCCGGCATGCGTGTATGTACCTGTGCCCGCGAAACTGTGTGGAAGCGAGACGTCCGTCCAGAATGGCCAATAGCCGTCTCCGTGTGCATGGTGGCTTTAGGTGCTCGATATGACCGACCGTCTGCGTCCAAAAGGCGGATCGGAGCGGTTTTGACGCGGCACCGGGTAGTCTGCTAGCTGGTAGGTCGTACCGCCTGCATCGAACACCCGCTTTTTCTTGCCATTGTTGTTGGTGAGTTGCGCAGACTTCTGGCAACCCCACTCCGTCTGTATATGTAGCTCTAGCCCGGTTGGGTGGGATGACTAAGCTCAGTCCACCCATATAAGTCGAAGCCTCCATAGCCAGCCAGTAGAACACACGCGGCCTCTTTCCCCACCGAAGGACTCTCTCACCGGCTCCAGTTTAACGACCGCCCTGCATTCCATATGGGTGGACACGCATTAGGGGCGTGTTCAAGCTTTCAAGCTTTCCGCCCCCCACCGCAAGTGCGTCTCGGCATCAGCGTTCATCCGAAGTCGAAAGGGATTCGGGCTCGCATCTCCAGTTACGGTATGGAAGCGCACCTTTGGAGAAGGGAAATTCCGTCGGCCGACCCCACCCTCCAGAGTGGGGTTTGCTTTGATTTGCCCTGCCATCTATTATTGTGGGGACTCCCTCCCATTGCTGAGCGCTAGCTGAGCAACCTTCACCTTCAGTCCTTTGGATGAAAGTTCTGTATTTGCTCCAGTAATCTTTCATTGTGTTCCATGCAATAACGATGCCTGTCGACATTCTGGAGATATCTCTGGCCGAAAATGCGAGCTTCTTTAGTTTCGAGACTGCGACAACCGTTGCCGTGGGAGGTGGCCAACTGTTCGACATATTCTCAGATATTGTCTTGTACCAGGGCGGCTGCACACTTGCTGATGGAACCAACAATTGCACGACGGCATGTCTGGATCAAAGTCTGGCCCTCCGAAATACCAGCAGCATTCAGAATTGCATGGTCTATCCTGTCATATCGCGTCTGATTGCTTCAAACAACCTTTCGAATAGCGCTGCGGACCTGGCGGATCGCTATGGCATTGTCGCGACAGCCAACACCACTGCGATAAGCCAAACTTTGGCCGCGTGTTTTAACGAAGCCTGCGGGCATTGCGGTCCGAGTATCGTTACGTGTCCTCAACTTTACTCCCCAAATGCCCAAGGTAACTGGACCACCTTGGTAAGTCACAGATCTTTACAGCTTCTCGCTCGACGGTCACTTCCGAATCGACCTGTTGTGCTTTCAGAAGGCAAGAAATACCACGCTCGATCTTGCTGGAATTGACGCAAACCTGCCCATCCATTATGAGATTGGACGATGTATGGCGAACAATGTCTGCTAACCAAACTCCATAGACGGAAATTAGTATCGATGGACCGGGCTGCTTTCCAGACATCTGCCTCTCAATTGACACCTCAGTCAATCCAGATGTAGGCGGTATTGGGGTAAGTTCAAAGCTAAGTGGCCACTCGTTGTACAGAGCTTACCTGTCTTTATCAGACTTTCATTTCGTATTTCATGCAAATTGCTATCGCTCTCGCAGCTTGGACATTACTCCGTTTCTTCGACACCTGGACTCGCAACTTGATCTTCTGTTTCATGTGCCCTTTCGGATTTTCCCGCGCTAAGCAAAAAGCTGTGGCTTGCCAAAAGAGGCTCAGAGGTAGCAGTCCACACGCTGCCCTGAAGACAGCACTCGTCGAGTTCCACAAGGCTCAATGCTACTTCATGCTAGCTTTGCAGATCGCTGCTCTGGTAGCCTTAGGGGCTGGGTTCAAAGTACTTGAACCTAAGAGCTACCAACAATTATTCAACAATGTCGCTCTCGTCGGTGATGTATCCATCGGTGGATTCCTCTTAGTGACTTTCGTTTTATTCTGTCTGCATTGCGAAGGGATGAAATCGTGGTACGCATTTATACTGTCCGCGAGTACCGTGTTCGTATCTATTGCCACTTTCACCACAGTTTCGGGTTTTAGGCCTAGCGAAGCCGACGTGCAGAATCCTTCAGGAAATTTCAATAGTTGCGGTGGCAATCCTAGCCCTACCAAGTACTGCCTGGACCCCTTTTCATACAGCAACGGTCGTTTTCAATACTTGACATCAACGGACGGTACATTTGGCAGGTCGGCGTTGATTTTTTCGCTCGTTGTCCTAGTACTGCTTTTTGTTGATCAATGCGAGCTCTTCCGTCCAAGGGATGACAACAACTTCGATTCGAGGGATGACAACAGCCTCGGTTCAAGGAATGGTAACGGCAAACAGACACGTGTTAACGGCTATGAGTGGCTGAAGATGTGGATCAAGGACTGGCCGGCCTGGAGCAGACTAGAATCTTGGGCCTTTTTGAAGTGGATCTGGCTGGACACAGCTGAAAGAGCCATTCGCTCTGGGACTGCCATCCTTGTGCTTGCCATTGAGATTTATTACTTGGTTTTACTCTCGAATCTCATCATAAACCTGCAGTCTATTTTCTTTAATAACGGCACCACGGCGAATTCTTGGAGCTTTGGCCAGATCATTGCTGTCACGATCTGGTTACCTAGCTTGGTGGAGTACATCTACCTTATGTCGCGTAGGTCCTTCTCCATATTTTTTTTTTTTTTTTGCCTCTGAGGCCGTCGCACGGCCGACGACCTTGAAGGGGTCGTGCACGAGACCGATTCATGGCCCTCCTACACGGCTATAGCTATGTACACGCAAGCCTCAATGCAGCTCTTCTACGCCGATGACCCCACCCGACTCAAACGTTCCAATTGCCCGCTCAGAGAAAAGTTCCAACATTAACTTAATGTAGGCGGCATGAGCATAGGGTCCCAATATCGTCTCCCAAAGCCGTATCATGTGGAGTCAGGTCAAGCGGAAGAAAGGACGTCTTACTGGAGACTCGCGGAACTGAGCAGGGGCCTTGAGAGTGACCGGAGGTGACCGGGCGGAGTTCTACAAGAATGCTATGCAGTTGCCCTCTTTTTGTAATGAAATAATGAAATCAATTCACTCATCTCCAACAAAGAAAACTGGTATCACCCATATCGATGGCATGACGATATGCCCGGGGCCTAAAGAATTAGTAGCGAATACCTGAGCGCCTTGAGAGCCACACCAGACCGGGGCAATTGGCCCAAATTAGAGCTTGCCAGCCGGACGCGGATAATAAGAGCTACAGTGTCAGATCAGAAACACCTATTCACATAACCATACAACACAACCTTTCGGCAAGGGTATAGAGCCAGGCTAGAAACGCGTTTCGGACCTCTACAACACTCCCGACCCTCGCGCCACCCCACCTGCGAACAAGGCACAAATCCAGGCCTATACGACGCACCGAAAAAAAAAAAAACCTCTGTAGTTTCCACAGCAGATAAACAGACTATTACCGCGCAGAGGGCTTCGAAAACAAAACTCGCGGTGTATGGATGCAACCCCACCCCAGTTTCCAGACGTGATGAACGGGGGAGGGGGGGGGGGCGCTACTCCCCGAGCGACCCGCTCCCCGTCTGCGCAATTCCCAACCCGCCAGCGGTCCGGCTCCAGCCAGACGACCGCCCCGCATTCCATACCGGGAGCCACGCATTAGCGAGGCGCGTCCCAAGCTTTTCCTCCCCGCCTCCCGTTGCCAAGTTGCGAAGGAACGAACTTTTTTTTTTTTTTTTTCGCGGCTCCGCGTCGGCATGCGTTCATCCGGGGTTCGGGGTGATTCGCTCGCGGTTTGGCTGGCGGGCCGGGGGGTGCGTCTTGGGAAGGGAAAGTCCGCTGGGGCGAACTACGGCGTCCGGCTGGACGAGTCCGGGTGCAGTGGGCGTGCAGGCTGGAGTGGGGTTTGTTTTGATATGGGTGTCTCGCCGTTCGTTGTTGGGGGTTGGGGGGGGGGGCTCCTTCCCATCGTTGCGTCGTTGCGGTATTTTTGTCTGGTAGCCTGAAAACCTGCGGGGCTGGGGCCTTTGGTGGGTTATCTGTGTATAGAAGGGAGTTAAGCCTCTTGCGCTCGGGAGACTGTGGTGCAAGGTTGCAAGTGGGAGTATCTACGTTGTCACCATGAGGAAACTATCCATCGCACGCCCGGTCTTATACTACCATCGCTGTCCTCAGCACCCTCACCGATCTAGTCAGCGAGTGGTGTGCCGCAACGATCATGTCCACGTCCATGTCAGTGCCAGCGGGCGCCCTCCGCCCCGGTAACGACAAGTTCCTTACACAGAGCTCAAGCGGCAGGACGCCCCGGATCTCGATTCTATTTCGGGATTCTCCGGTCTACGAGACTGTGTCCAAGTCTGCATAGTCAATCTTGTCAACGAACTCGGCTAGAACGGTGTCACCTTCGAGAGTCCCGCTCATCAGTGTAAGGATTACTACTGTCTATGCCAAAACCAGCCCGCTGCAAACGCATGCCCCATCACCTCTTTTTTCTCGCATACGTACGCAGCCATCGACGACGAGTTGCCCAGCGCCACGAGCATATTTTCAGCCTGCTGCACTCCCTCCACCGCGGCCGTGTCGGCGACCCCGGATGCTTCCGCCCTCACCGCGCCATCCCCCGGAGCTGCATATTGTAGGCTATGGCGATTCTCGCGGTATGGTGGAGGAGTTCGTGATGTATGAC
>JAGHQL010000128.1:0-78797 GCA_020080175.1 Glutinoglossum americanum
AGGAGGCCATCGAGAACGCTGTGGCGGTCATCATGGCCACGGGCGGTTCGACCAAGTTTTCTATAATTCCCCCCTCCTCAACCTCCCCTCGCTCCGGCTCCGCGACATCCGCCTCCGCCGGAGCACCAGGCCCCTCGTCCCGCTGATGTCTACCACCGCCGCCACGGGCGGGGGCTCGGTCCCGGGCGGGTCGTCGGCCGCCGTCGTCATGGCGAGGGTTCCAGGTGGTCGTCGGAGGTTCTGCGGCGGTGACGGTGGCGACGGCGGGGTGTCTTCGGCGGGGTCCTCATCGGAGTCCTCGGGGGAGGACTGGACGGCGACCCACCTGCGCTTCAAGGGCGCAGCGGGGCGGGGGGTGGCGGGCACGCCGGGCACCTCGCCGCCGAGCCCGAAGAAGGCGTTCATGCGCAGGTCGGCCTGCGAGGGGCTGAAGACGACGCGGGCGCGCAGCTGCTGGACGGCGAGGTCGAGGGCGAGCTCGATGGCGCAGTGGTTGCGGATGCGGGCCAGCTTGGGCCAGGCGGCGCGCTCGCCGCGCAGCACGGCGCGCAGCATGAAGTCCGTGGTGGGGTTCTTGAGCACGCGCGGGAGGTCGGCGTACGAGAGCTCCGGGAAGATGGTGATGTCGCCCGAGTACTTCTGCGAGAGGACGCTGCGGGCTTTGGTCAGGGTGGTGGGGAAGATGCCCAGCTCGGCCAGGACGTGCATGCGGTGGAGGGTCTCGCCCTTGGCGAGGTCCGTGAGCGTCTCGACCCAGCCCGGGCCCGCGGGGGCGTCGACCTCCTCTTCCGGGACCACGGCCTTGTCGTCGCGCGCCACGAAGGGCACGACGTGCGGGTTGACTTGGGAGACGATGAAGTGGTTCACGTTGAACATCTCCGCGAGCCGCGTCATGGGCAGGTCGTTGTCCACGGACCCGTCGATCCAGCGCTGCGGCGACGGGTTCCAGGGGACCGCCTTCCCGGTCTTGGGATTCTTGGCGAGCAGCGACGCCGCGGAGAATACGAGCGGGACGGAGCAGGACGCTGCGCTGTTCGAGGGGAACGCGAGTAAAAGAAAAAAAAAAAAAATTAGCTTTGAGAAAAGAACAACGCGTTAGAACTAACGAGAGGGAAACGGGTTGCGGGCTTACACTGCCGACCAGATGAGAACGTTGGGTGCCGTCACGTAGTTCAGCAACCTCGGTAGTTCGTACAGACTTGCGCTGGACACGCAGATGTTCAAGACCCGCCTCGTGCGGTTGTAGGCCTCTTGGAACGTCATATCGCCAAGGAGGCCCTTCATGACCCCGGTGAGGTGCGAAATGTCGATCCACGCCCCGATCTTCAAGAACCTCGCCAGCCGCTGCAGTATCGTCTCCTCGTCCCCTTCCTTCTCGAACACCGCTAGGTCGCCGTACGGGAACGATTCTAGTATCGCTGGGATCTCTTTGTCGATCGTGGTGCACAGGATCGAGGAGACGATGCTCCCCGCCGACGCGCCCGAGATGATCCGTGGGAGGAGGTTGTTCTCCCACAGCGATTTGATGACCCCGACGTGGCACATGCCGAACGTCGCGCCTCCGGAGAGGAGCAATGCGCTTCTCCCGAAGGCCTGTCGGGCGGACAAGACCTGGTTGAGGATATGCCTCGAGTCCAGGTTCGGCGGGAGTTGGCCCGGCGAGTACGACATTAGCGCTTGGAGCGTGTCGAGCGCTGAATTGATGTATCTCTCGATGAGATCCTTCGTACCGATGTGGGAATGCTTGTAGAGCCTGATATTGCCCATGTCGCCCAGCCCTCTCGTCAAGGACGTCCGCACGAGGAATAGCATCTTCTCGACGTTGCAACTGACGCGGGCGTCATCCAACTGCTTAAGTCGCGCCTCAACGAGCGCCGCGTTGTAATCTGGCGAATCCACGTCGGCTTTCCACACGATATTCCCCTCGATGATGTCGAGTTCCTCCGCGGCGAATCGCCAGTCACCGTAGGTGGTCGCCTTGTTTCCAATAGCGTAAAGTCAGCAACGAGTTTCCTTGCCACTTCGCGGGGAGATGCGCCCAAACCGAGGATACGATCTTACATTCTTCAACTTCGCATATAGGATCCGCCTCCTGCTTTCGTTTCGCAGCTTCTCGGCGCGTTCTTCGGCGCCAGATTGATCTCGCAAGCCCTCGACAACGGACGCAATAGCGCTGGCAGGGTTGAGGATCAGGCGGATAACTGGGGAGAGTGGCGAGAGAATGCTTCTTTCGCCGTTACCGGCGGCGGATTCTCGCCTCCGCAAGGCCTCATCCTCTACCGTCATCGCCTTTTTTCTACGCACGCCCGATTGCGCACGGCCATTCTGGTGTTGTGAACCGTGCAGGACGGATGCGCTTTGGAGGATCGACATGGCCGTCTCCTCGGCGAAGCAGCAGCCATGCGCCTGAGCGTCTCACTCGATGTCGCTGTTGAAATATCCGTAATGCGTGGTGACCGAGCTGAGCTGGTGCTTTGCGTGGGTCTTAAAGCAAGTGAGATCAGGGTTGGGGGTGCGAACCCGTCGTTGTCACGAGGCGTGGGGGGTCGTGTGTCCAAGTCTCTCGTGTGTCTCGTGCGTCCCGTTGCGTGGGTATTTAGGCGCAACAAAGCGGCGACCACCACCACAGTCCCAACGGATGCTACAGTATGTTGTACTTGGGGTACATCCTCCTCCTACCACCCGTCCTACAATCGTGCAGTCACCAAGTTTGCCGTCGCCATCTCCGGAATGTGCCCTGCAATCGCGCAGTCACCAAGTTACCACCACCGTCTCTGGAATGCGGGAATGCGGGAGTGCAGGAGTGCGGGGCCCGAGGCATCCCTCCCATCCACCCCCACCAAGCAACCAAGCAGCCAAGCAGCATTCTTCGACTCCCTTCCGCTCCCTCTTCAGATCGGCCCTTGCATCCCGGCTCTCCCAATCAGCTCAGCCGTCGACTTAATCCCGGCGTGGCATGCGACATTCCAGACTCTCCCCTGCTGGCTGCATTCGCAACGATGACTGCGCCGCTTCCGTTTCCCCTCCGTTTGGCTATAACGTGCCCGTGCGTATGCACAGGTATCGTGGAAATATCCGCCCAGCCTTTGCTGTTACCCAGAGTAGAAATGCTGCTATCCTTTATATAAGGCTCCCTTAACGCAAGCTAACAACTACAGTAGCCGCAGCAATAGCAACGACTACAGCGACAACAGTGATAGCGACTATAGAGACTAGTAGTAGTAACCGTGAGCTGCTTAACTGGAGTTTTGGCGAGGTAAGACCTAAGCGAGGCTTGACCTCGAGTATCAAGACTTTCGGTGCAAGTATCCATAGAGGTTGACTATCCAACATTTTAACTTTCGAAAATTTATCCCCATCAGAATACTCTACGGCCATTCCCAACTCATTTCTCCATTTTGTTAGAAAATTACCTTAAGTTTAGCCAGCTCGTTGCACAATTTCCTCACCGCGCGCATCGAGGCTAGAAACCCGCGTTCTTGTCTGGCGAATTTTGCATATCCGGTCTTCTTTGGGTTTTCAGCATCAAGTTTTCAAAGAATGGCTCTGTAGAATAGTCTCATCCAGGCGCCTAGCTATTCTCGACTCTTTGCGCCTCGCCTCGTAGAAAGCAATTCTGTGAGTCCGGCCACAGCGAGTAAGCACCTCGTTAACCACCTCTATGGCGGGTACAGCGACTGCTTTATCCGACTTGATGGACTAGTATTCTTCATCTTTGCTCTCTCATCCACTATCTAACTCAAGATCAAGTGTATTCGATTCAACCAACAGACAATTCGGTGATCGACCAGCCTTGTCGAGAGTCACAAGGGTATTGGCCAGAAGATACAAAAGACTGGATCACGGTCATCTGCTCATTGAAGGTTATTTCAAATCAAAACAAAATCCACGCAACACCCTCGACTTCACATGAGCCTTCACCATTACTTCGAAGACCCTCTCCGTCCATAATGCCATATATATAACACGGACCGATCAGCTCGTATGTACCCCCGGCCAGTGGCCGCAATACAAATGGAATCCGCAAGCCAAAGAAGATGGCAATCAGGTCACCTCCTTCAGCCTCCAGCTCGGCCTGACCACGAGCAAGCCTAGTCCCAATGCCGACCTGAATTATACGACCGTCGCTTGCATGCATGCATTTCAGTCAGCTAGTCTTGATAGCATCAGAGGAATGCCTCGAAATGTTTTTGTCAGAACCCTGTGTCCTCTTGCCATCCCATCCCAGTCCGCAGACTAAGGTTTGCCAGACTGCAGTCAGAAGATCATCTCCGTTCAGATATGCTCCACCAAGGGCGTCTACAGCCTTGCTACCCATGCTCGGTAAGTGATAAACGGCCGAGAGGATAACAGACAAAGTCCCAGAGGTGTCTGGAATGCTCCCAAGGTCTATCCAGTCCAACTCAGGGGCTACCCAGTGCAGCTCAGGGGCTCCGCATCGTTATTCCTACTGCCTCCTTGATCTTGCTGGGCATTTCCCCGCTTGGTTCGATTTCCAAGCAGGGCCTCCGGAATCCCTTGGCCGTCAAAAAAACTCATAAGCGATGGTAAGCCGGCCGCTGATGGCCCGGTCTGAACTCGAGCACTGCTGCAAGTTCGTTAATGCTCTGGTGGCAGAAAGGAAGCCTTGCAAACACGGGCGGATATTCATTTATTCTGTAGGTTCGTGTCCGATATTGTATTTGGGGTGACGGAAAGTCTCTGGCCCCCCTTCCGTTGGAGCGGCACCACATCGGAAAACATCCCCAAGTCCTTATTTCGAGCATGGTCACCCGGTTTTTGGTCTTTACCCATAGCCGGAGATTTTTCAATTTTTTTTTTGAAGAGGTTTTGGTGGCGCCCAGTACCAGAGAGACCTCTCCCCAACCCCTCCCGTGCATCCCTCCCTTGATTAAGCTATTTTTTTTTTTTTTTGGTTCGTGGAGCCGTCAGGTGTTTGTTCTCGGATTCCTTTCACCCAATCTGGGTCTATCAGCCTTGAACAAGTCGAATCTTTGCGCCCGTTCATCCTACCTCCCCAGACAGACAATCCTCGCCCTGCACCGGAAGGCCCCCACCGGTTGCTCGGCCCTTGGCGGTAACAAAGAAAACACCCAGGTCTTTATTACATTGCACTAAGGTGAGCGCATCTTGGAAAAACAAAAACTAGTGTGAGCTTGTTACTAAACGCGCCTTCTAGCTGGAATGATTGTTGGTTCGGAAGTTGTGGTGACAATGCCCCTTTAATTTGGTTCGGCTAAAAAAAGGGGGGGGGGGGGGCGGAGAGTCCACATTCACACTTGGAAAACAAACGGGGTTAAAGACGAGGAGACTTAGTATAAACCAGCTCTTTATTCTCCATTTACGAGTGCTGAAGGCCAATGCTCCGAAGGATGGAGGTCTTGTAAGCAAGAAAAAGAACAAACTTTTGTTCCCTCTAACCCTTCCCATTCCGTCGGCCATGGAGTGCTAAGAAGAGCCGTGAGAGAAAAAACCAATCGGTGATCAACACACGCACGCCGAGAAAACAAAACGCTATCCTCTCTATGAAAAACCAAACGCCAAGATGCCCATCTAACCTGTTTGGGACCCTCGCCTGCTGAAAATCTGATCAATCGTGGAAAGTGTCGTAGTAGTAGCATGCACCCGGAAGAAGCATATTCGCGACCCAACTCCCCAACTCCAGTTCCCCATCCACAGCGACGTTAGTTACCAGCATCGTCATCTCCGTGCTCAGCATCACGATGACGGCAGAGCGGGCGCGGAAGATGAACCTTGGTCGACCCTGGAATTTTGAGTCCGCTGTAGAGCACTTCGGATACGTTGAACGTGCGCCCTAATGATTTCTTGTTGCACGCTCCGCTCCCGCTCCATGGTTTGCGCAGCAACCTGCGCAGAAGCGTTCCAGACGGCGCGATTGAGGCGTTGTGCGTCCTCAGCTTCACCCTCCTGTTCCCCTGGGTCATCCTCGTATCCCATCCGCTGGTGATCCAAAAAGGATTCCCACTCGTCCGAGTCGTAGTGGAGCGGATTGGAGAGATCGACCTGGGGTTGTGCTTCGGATGGCCGGTGCACCAGTGAATCGGTCTGCTCACGGATCTCCCGAGACAGCCGGCCCATGTCGTAGAGCGCTGAAGGAAAGACGAGGGGCGGTAGGGGAGGCGATGGCCACGCTGGGATGTCGAAAGTGGGCTCTTGTGCGAGGGCGGCTGGGGCGGCTGGGGCGGCCGGGATGGCTGGGACTGGTTGTGCTAGTTGCTGTAGGGGAGAGACCGGCTGCATGTAGAGAGGTTGCATTAGTGGGGTGGTCGGCATGAAGGGAAACGAGTCATAGGGAGGCATCGAAGAGGGAAATCCCCCAGAGGATGTGTCGGCGTTCGCAGCGGCGATCGCTCGTAAGAGCGACTGCGATAGTACTGGGTCCGTGTCAATATCTGGCTGCGGGTCGGTGCGATCGTACACGAGCAGCTCCGGATCCACCGGTATCCCCATGTCATGAAGTTGAGCAAGGGTAGCCTCTCGTTCACGAGTTGCTGTATCGGCCATTGCCCGTGTGACCAGTTCCTGCTCGGTCAACACTACATATCTGCTTAATAGTGCTGCTGACGATGACTCTCCTTGCTCGCACACGGGGTCTGGAGGTGCTCCTGCTGGGGTATAGTATGGCATGGCCGAAGACGACCCTCGTCGTCCTTGTACTGGCTCAGAAGCAGGTGCCGCAGCCGTTGCCGCTGAATTGGAACCACGCCCATAATATGGCCTAGCTGAGACTGCATCATCCGGCCCTGTTGGGGCTGTATCTCTTGGCCTCCGCCGGCGACCTGTCGTCTCTACTGTAGCTGTTCCCGCTGGCGGCGGTGCGGGAGTATCTGCTGGGGCCTGTAGATGGGTCCGATTACGGTCGCCGCCCAGATTAACCCCGGTATGAGGAGGCAGCAACACATAGTCGTCCCAATCTACGCCGGTGAAGTTGATGGATCCGGCTGCTGTCGTTGCAGTCCGACCCTGTCGAAGCTTTGGCTCTCTGGATGGTATACCGATTAAGTTACGCCATCTTCCTGCGGCAGTGCTATACTTATTGTTGATTTTATACATCTGCTTCGGGTCGGACTCTTCCCAGGTGTGCCCCATTCGTTTAACTATATCTCCCCAGGTGACCATCTTGTTCGAGTAGAGCAAAGCCTGTAGGACGATGGCGGGCAGGTGTTCAGGCAACCATTCCGGTAGGCTTGGGATGTTCCTCAGCCTGGTATTTGCCGGAAGTCTCAAGTCCTCTGCGATGTGGTCGCCTTCTATCCGGTGCCGTTGAAACGAGGGGATGCCATCGAGCACATCCTGCCATCCACGCCACTGATTGTAGGTGACGCCTTCCGGGAGGTCCAGGAAATACTCTTCCCATCTGAGTGTGTATTGAGATCCGGCTGGGGTGCGATAGGAAGATGCAGCAACGGAGGTGGTGGGTCTCACCCTAGTTCCAGTAGCGCGACGCTTGATTCTCCGATCTGACTCGCCGTCATCGCCGTCATCGTCTTCTTCACTGTCGTCGACGGCGGCCCGTTTTTTGCCCTTCTTACCGACACCAGTCGTCTCGATGTCGCGCTGTGGCCCTCGCCGACCTCTTCCACCTCTTCTTCCGCCTCTCCCTCCGCCTCTCTCATTGCCTCCAACTGCCCCGGTCGTGCTAGAGCTCATGTCTGTGTTTAAAAAATTACAATAAGACAATTATGGAAAAGAGATCGAAAGTAACAATAACTGTTTGCATAAGCACGAAATAGGAGTGTTGTTTAGGGTGAGTTTTATTGACTTTATACTGATTCACCGCAGGCAAGAGAGGACGCCAGTTGTTGTTGTTGGTATTGTGGGACAAAGCGAGGACAAGAGATAAAGAGGAACTTGAGTGCCGAGCAGGGGGCTGGGGAGAAAGAGAAGAATAAAGGAACAAGTACCATCGCCGTCCATCGCCAAAACTCCTGTGTGATTGAGGTCAACAAGAACGGGAACTTATGGCCAAAGATCTTTTAACCCCTTGTCCCCCTAGTAGACTCAGCGACTGTCGCAAACGTCATCCAGGCCACCCAGGAGAAACACACCCAGGAAACACCACAAAGGGACCCTCGTGAGTTTGATAATCCTCACCCAAAACGGTAGTCACCATTGCGGAGCTGAACTATGGTATGGTCTTCCTGCGGAGTCCTAGACTACTTGGCTGATTAAACAAGGAGCCTTCTTGGAGAACGAGGGCTAGGCTATGGTTCACTCGTTCTTCTCTCCTTTATGCCCTTCGTGGGTCCTGATGCACCCCCAACTCCCTGGGGTATCATCAACGCCGATGCGTAGTTCTAACCGCTAATTTCTCTCATCAATCATGCATTTGCTCCAGCCTTCCCCCTATTCAATTATGCCGTCCTAGGATTAACTCCTCCAACTTTGCTCTCTCCCCGCTCTGCGTCACCATCTCCCAAAACTCTCCTTTCGCTTCCATAAGTGTCTGTGGGTCTCCGTACTCTACTGCTCGCCCATCGTTCATGACTAGAATCCTATCGAAGTCCGCGATTGTGCTCAGCCGATGCGCTATGACTAGGAGTGTGCTGTTCCCAAACTCCTCCCGGATGCTACGTTGGATAAGAGCGTCGGTTGCCATGTCCACTGCGCTTGTGGCTTCGTCCAGAATTATGATCTTAGGTCTACCGACTATCGCACGCGCGAGGCAGAGAAGCTGTCGTTGGCCTTGAGAAAGGTTCAATCCGCCTTCGGAGATCCGGGAAGAGAGATCTTCAAATACGTTGATGTTGGTGTCACTGTTCGAGGTATAGTCATCGCGTGAAACGGTGTGCACGAGATGCACACGCCCAAGGGCATCGCAAAGCTCAGCATCCGTGTGTTCGCTAAAGGCATCCAGGTTCGAGCGCACGGTACCCGAGAAGAGCACAGGATCTTGAGGGATTATTGCTAGTCTGCTACGGAGATCATGCAGTTTGATTTTCGAGATGTCGAGACCATCAATATGGATGCTACCTTCCCGAGCCTCCAAAAATCGAAAGAGGGCTAGAGTGAGAGATGACTTGCCAGCGCCAGTACGACCGACAACTCCAACTCGCTGGTTTCTCTCTACGCTGAAGGAAAGGCCCTTTAGGACCGGGGGAAGGTCAGGGGCGTAGCCTACTACCAGGTCAGTGACGGACAGCCGGCCTTCTTGAGGCCAGGCGGCTGGTGCGTCGAGACCTGATTGGTCTTCTATGGGAAGTTGAGAGTATTCAATCACTCGCTCGCAACTGTTCATGTTAAGCCTAGATGAAGCTTTAGTGGATTGTATGCTTCTCAATCTAGTGAGGATCTTGTGCGGATGAGATGTACATACTCTGTATTGGCATAGCGCCGAACCATCCAAATCACACTTTGGGTGAAATCAAGAGCAAAGCTGATAGCAAAACCTGCTAGTGATGCATCAATTCCTTTGATGCTGACAATTATTGCTGCCACCAATATCGCAAAGACGGCGCCAACCATGGCCATCCTGAAACCCATCCATCTGTTGAAAAGCCATAAATGCCACAATGTGCGGGCGTGGTCATCAATCCTGGAGAACATCCGATTTACATACTCATCTCCTTTCCCAAAAGCACGGATAGTACCTACGCCGGTTAGAGAGGCTCCGAATAGCTCAAACACTGGGCTTTTTGCATTCGATTCTAGGCGCTTCACTTCCCGAGCCCCGGCGAGGTATCTCCGCGCATAGTGCAAGCAGAACCCTAGGAGAAGCACGGCGATGAGCATCATGTAGGGGGAGACGAATAGCCTAGATTGGCCAGCTGTTAGCCGCGACGACACTTGGTTATCGCTGACGGGTAGACTAACCCTGCTACCACGATTCCCAGGACCTGCAAGATGTTATAAGTTAGAAAGGCGACATCATTGGCCATCCGAGAGTCGATGATATTGAAATCTGAGGTAAATCTGTTCAAAATTCGGCCGGTCGGGACGGTGTCCAACCAGCGAAGGGGTGCCCGAACAACGGCGAACGAAAGTTTATCGAAAAGCTCGCGAGACGCCCGTATAGATCCACAGAATATCCACCAGTATTTGAAGACTCCCGAAAAAGATACGATAATAGAGAGACCAATATAGATACCCAAGTAGTACCAAAGGCTGTCAGCCGATTCTGTGGAGGAAGTGCTGCTTTGGAGTGAATAGTAACTGTAATGTGCCATCATAGCTTCCGTTCCAAAGGAGCTAGTCCAGACCTTGACCCACCACGACTAGAAGCTATTAGCATCGGAGGAGCGGTAGCGGTTTCATAGGAGGGGCTCACCCGGCTAAGAAGCACTACCTCATATCCCACAAACGCGGCCACTGCCATGGCCCAAAACCAGACGCCTCCGCTTGACCTTAGATACTGACGGTATACCTCCCATTTAATCCTGCCGGTTTCTCTTTTCTCTTCTTCGACAAATTTCCTTGGCGTCACAATATTCTTGCCTTCAGCCCCCTCGCTTGTTCCCATATCACTATTTCCCCCAGCTACACAAGCATGTCCGGGGCGTTCGCTGTTTATATCACTAAAAGCAGAGGCGGCGCTATCTTCTGGTAAAAGCAGCTGTCCGTCCTTAGGCCGGTCCATTGCCGAGCCTCGCCCGTGGCTGAAGATTCCCTCCAGGCTCCCAGATCTCTGCAGGTCTGCCACGGCACCTGCGTGCTCGATAGCCCCGTCCCCGAGCATGACAGCGTACTCTGTTCTTGGAAGACACAGAGCAACATGGTGCGTGACCAGAATTCGAGTCCTTCCATGGGCAAGTTCGCCGGTGAGGCCCTCCTCAAATATGTGCCTTCCAACATGAGCATCGACAGCAGAAAATATGTCATCGAGTACGAGAATTCCGGCACGAGAGTAGAGTGCCCTAGCGAAGGACATACGCCATCTTTGGCCACCACTAAGGTTGATGCCATTGGCTCCTATTTCGGTCATTTCTCCATCAATAAGCATCTCGAGATCCTTCTCGAGCGCACAAGCCTTGACCACCTTTTGATATCGAGCAGTGTCATGCGGCAAGCCGAACAAGATATTGTCCTTGATCGTAGCATTTTCAATCCAGGGTATTTGGGCCACGAAGGCTATGGAAGAGGGGATGATCCAATTATCCTTTGTCGCTTTGTGGTCATATCGCTCATGGATCGGGGGAGCTCTCGGGACTTGGATGGATCCTGACAACACGTCGGACTCCCCTAGAATGGATGCAAGGAGCAAGCTTTTGCCCGATCCCGTCTTTCCTGAGATAACACTAAACTCGAAGTTAGTAGTAACCACCTGCAGGGTTAAAAGAGTCTAACCTACCTTAGTGCTCTATTAGGAAAACTGACGTTAACGTTGCGCAGTATATAGCGATCATGCTCCTCTAAGTCATCAGATGGCCATGCAACAGAAGCATTTTGGAATGAGACCATGTCTCCTGGAGCTGTATTTAATTTCTTTTCTGGAGAATCGAGGTACTTCTCTATCCTGTCAATGGAGACCATAGCGTCAAGTAGCTCTCTGTCGATCGTATGAGCCAAACTATCTGCAACTAGATTGGGGAATCCCACATACGTTGTAAGTTCAGGTATGACTGCCAAGGTGACTTCAAGCCGACTAAAGATAGCCAAGGTCGTAAAGGCGATAGATGGGGAAAGGTCACTATGGATTATGGTGTATACAGCGAGTGACACCGCTGCGAGCATCACAGGGCCCACGCTACTCTTGTTAGCAATATCCAACCAATGAATCCGAATTACAGCAAAGATTTTGCGCCGCCAAACTCATCCCCATAGAGGTGACGTCAAGGCATCACTCAGGAGCATGCTCGCAAGTGGTGGTCATTGGAATATTTCCAGGGAATGCACCTCATAATGTTAAGGTAGCAGCTCAATGTGGATGCCCACAAAATGGTGGTCACTAGGATTCCTGGGCGGCAGCCAAAACCACTTCTGGGAGATGAACTGGCGGCCGCTTCAGGTGCGAAGGCTTTTTGGCATATGCTACCCCGGGCGAAATCCTTGAATTCCAGCCCCAAACGAACAGATGAATCTCGACCTACGGGAGAGTCTCCAGGGAGATAACAGGGTATGTAGAAACTTACATCCAACAGAATAATAAAACTCTGAGAAACGTTAGTTTGGAAACGGATAGCAGGGGTCTACCGCACTCACGAATCAGCCTTGAAAACCTTCCATTGTTGTCCAAGCTCTCGCTCTCGAACTTTCATAATCTTCGCATGCCAGGCTCTTTCGGATGCCATAAGTTTGATTTGTCGTATGCCCTGTAACGCCTCTGTGACAACCGCCATTTTGTTATCGCGTTCCTTCATGAG
Organism: Glutinoglossum americanum; assembly: GCA_020080175.1. Taxonomy (NCBI): domain Eukaryota; kingdom Fungi; phylum Ascomycota; class Geoglossomycetes; order Geoglossales; family Geoglossaceae; genus Glutinoglossum; species Glutinoglossum americanum. The sequence continues at coordinate 12,321 of JAGHQL010000128.1, forward strand.
GTTATCCTGTGGATTGTGAGCACTTTGTTCCAAAACGACCGTACTGGAGCTTACTTGAGCGTCTGAATATTTTTTAGCAAAGTATATGTTAAGTGGTGTGGATAAAATTGTTACGGCGAGGCCTGCGAGTAGCGAACGCCAGCCAATAAGTTTGACTAGAAATGCTATTGAAATTATGAGGTTGAGAGTCGTTTCTAGGAAAATATTGATATAGGAGGTGAAGTCTGACACTCTCTTGGTATCTATTCCGACGAGGCTAGTGGTCCATCAGTATGGGTCTAACACGAGCACACTTCGAATGACGGTAACTGAGAAACATCATACTTAATTGTTCCTTGTTTGGATTTCTGGGCATCAATCTCATCTTCAGGATCGACATCTTTGCTCCCTTTATCTAACTCTTGGATAACTTCAGGAGTCTCCCCGATTGCTGGGCCCCCCTTTTTCGTGCCGACCCCCTGTAGTCCTTTGGCATCCTTCTTCCTCATAGTCTTCTGAAATATTAGCGCGGAGAGCTGAGATCGAACAGGCACGCAAAGCAGGCACCAGCAGATCCAAAACAACCAAGCCTCCAACCTGCAACTGCTATTAGCTCTCCCCTACTAAAGGCGCGACGTCCGATTTGTATACCAAGCTTCAGCAATTTGGCCGGCGCCTAACCCAGCTACCCACCACCAGGCCTCCATGGCAACCTGGTCCCCTAAGCCCCGTTTTTCAAGCAGTTGAAGTATGCGGTACATGCACAGCTGTGGGGCGAAACCCGCCACTGACGCGAGGAGAGTCAAGACCCACTGGCGGACGAATGTAGTGGCGTGAGACCAAAACACAAGCTTCCATAGTTTGCCATTCCTCTGCATTGCATGGAAGCGTTGCTGAAGGTTATTTGAATTTGTTAGAGAGTCTAGAGCCGGGAGGTCCTCCATCTCTAGTCGGCGATTTGATGCGGCAAATTTGAGTAAGGGTCCGCACCATGCGAAGCTATAGCGGCTGATCGCCGAAACGGTGAATTGCCTATCGACAGCACGTCCGTCTTTGAAAATGTCTGGTCGACGCGGGAGAGAAACATAAGCACTTGATGTCAATATGGCCGCAGTTACTTGGAGAAATGTGAATAGGGAGTAGATGGGATCCCCTCTGGAGGATTTTGTGAAGAGCCAATTTTCAAGGCAGACAACAATAGCTAACGAAACACAGGAAAATGCGCCGTAGATTCCTAAGTCGAAACGATTCACGGAAAGTCTTTCCAAAGAAAGGGCGGCGGTTTGAAGCAGAAGCAAGCACTACACAAAATCAGTAATGTGATCTGCAAGTACTTGAAGATGTTTTAGCGGCGCCGACTTATACGGGCCAAGCCTTGGGGGACTCTGGACACTATGCTGGGAGCCACGGGACGCTGTTTAGTTGCAAGCAAATGGGTGGGCCCTTGGTCCAACAACTATATAGGCCGGGAGGCATTGAAAAGTAAAATGTGGCTTAGACTCACCCAGCAAAGTAGAGTAATCCAAGATTCAATTAAAGGTGACCTTTCAGGATGCAAAGAAGCAAAAACTGATGATAGGAGAGACGTAAGGAAACCAACTATCGAAGCAAAATATAAGATGCATTTTGGGACTTTATCGGAGTACGCTGATGCTGTCTCTTCTGTTGCTACGCCGTCGTCGTCCTTGTAAAGAAATTCGCCACCGTACAGCTTTTTGGGACGACTAATTGCTGTAGTAAGCTGCTTTACAGCTGGAATTGTTGTGGCGGTAACCAAAACAACCCCAAAGACTCCAATAGCCGTTGGTAGTCTCTCGGAGGTGGCCATCTTAGGCTATTGTCAATCAGTAGAATTGAAAAATGTTCTTATGAAACGATCCTCCAGTTCCACAAATACTGGGCGTCCGGCTGGAGCGGAATTTATATGTGGCTCATAGCCCGTTGTGAATCATCAAGGCGCTGAAAACCGCCTAACTTCTTAAGGTGGCCGATGGTTCTCCACCTCCCTCCCGATTGGTCTATCTCGCCCTGGGCGAGATGCAAGGGGATCTGTTTGCATCTTAAGGTAAGAGAATGTTGGCCAAAATTTTTCGCAACCGCATAACTAAAGCAGCCGTCAGTTCGTCCCGGCTTCCTGTTATATTCTGGTCCAGCAGTGTACTCTGGAGAGCTTCTCATAATCGCCAATTGACGGGTATGGGCCTCGAATTGCTATGTTGGCACTATATGTTCTCGGGGGTGGCCCTATGACCGCCAGTCGGCAGGTGTGTCCCCGAGTCGCACATGTGTCAGCGTATCCTCAACCGCCATTTGACGGTCGTGCCCGCGAAGTGCGCCGCACTGTGGACAGGAAATACGCTTGACTTAAAAGCGGCGTGAGGTGGGAAGACTTTTCACAGAGTAAAGCCCCTCAACATACGTATGTATACTCGTCACAAAAGTGGAGCGCAGGACTACGAGGCGCATGCGGAGGAATTCAAGAGTTAACAGAGCTAACGGCTCGGGCGCTATGCTAAGAGAGTAGTTAGGTTCCGACGGGTCTGTGGACTGTTAGGGTTGAAAACGCCCCGGAAGCAAAAAGCATGGGTGGCGGCCCGCGTGACGGCGGCACAACGCAGTGTGGTGATGCATGTTTGCTCATCACTGGGATGCTTTCTCCAAGCCCGCTGATAATTTCTGTCGACATGGTTTAATCTGGTGTGGATTTTAGGTCTTGGACCCCAATCCCAACCCTGTGCAATTCTCCCTGGAAGCCTCGAGCCGGTATCAAGGTGGCTCCCACGGACCCCCGCAATTCTGGCGGCAAAGTGTTAGATTATCGCGTCCGCAAAGAACCTAAGTTTAGCTTGTGGGATCACTTGCTCGTGCAGTAGGTACGTACTCTACGTACATACATACATACATTGCATGGATGTTACGGAGTGAGGGGCACGACAAATACTCGGGCTAAGAGAATCGTTTCCCGCTCCATCAATTTAACCCGTAAGAGGGTATCCACCTCCGACGAGCACTCAGCAAGACCAATCCCCTTTAAGAGCAAATCCGACGTTACTCTGAGAATGTCGGGCTACTGGTCCGTCTAAAAAGCTACATCACGCCTTGGTGCGTACATTGAAGTCAGAGTGTCATCTATTTTCTAAGCTCGGGATCCTTCGCGATGCTGTATCTATGTAGAGTACACTTTACATAAGCAGCGATCGAGGGGTCATGTAGCCTGATGGTCTGACCCCAATTGGCTGGCTGGGTGTCTGCCAAGTAGGAGTTAAAGCGGGCCCTTTGTCGACACATATATTCGCTGAAGCAGTAAGCTATGCCGAGCATGTTCTGATTATAGTATGATGAACAAAGAGTCTTTGATCTGAGGCTCTCGTCCAGGCCTTTGTACTTGCTCCTTAATAGCAGCGTTGCTAAATGGGCAATTAACGATGGATTTAGAACCTTGGGACCAATCACATCCAATAGAGCTTGTGTGACACGGCTTTGCCTGCCGCTTAGTTGAAGGACTGCAGCTTGCAGGACAACGGAAGCGCGGAGCTATGGCCGGCAGGCAGGCTCAGCTCTACCCAGGATAGATGCTGGAGATTGATCGGCGGCGAAGACCAGCAAGACTGGACAAGTGGGGTTTAGTTGCTCGATGCACTACCAAATAACCCGCTACGCGCTAAATCGCGAAAGATCGAGCCAACCATTGGCCGAATGTATTTGCGCATAACCTCAAGGAGCCGACACCCAAAAGTGAACCTTAGACCCATCAGCATTCATCCCGCATCAGAGCAGAGCCAGCTCGGCAAACTGGGACTTTTCTGATAAATATTTAACTAACCAGTCAGGTCACTCCACCATCATACGTTTCTGGCCTCCACCGACTTTCAATGCAACTCCCACCTACTTTCCTCGGTCTATGCGCCCTCTTCTACAAATAAGTACCCCACGAAAGCTTTCAAATTCCCAACCCTCGTCATCTTCCATCTACCATACACCAGCCCAGCCCTCCATCGAAAAAAGGTCTCGGGTATCTCTTCATCGACAATTGAACGACTGAAATACGGTTATCGCCTGTATTTGTCGCGCGTCGGCTTGCCTGATCATGAAGGCATCGCCGCTGGTTGTGAATTGGTTAGAGCTTATCAGCTTGGCTTTCTTAAGACACTTTGGCTGACCCAAATTCGTAGGCACAACGAGAACTCACCCATCTATGCGTGCGAGTTCGAACGCCATGGGAAAGGAAGATTAGCTACTGCTGGAGGAGACAATAACGTTCGAGTGCGTATTATGTTGGTGCCCCATTCCTAAGAGGATCGTACTCTAATTGGACTTGTAGCTCTGGAAGCTGGAACCTCATGATGAGGAGAGAAGAGTTACCTATCTCACGACACTCGTGAAGCACACTCAAGCTGTTAATGTGGTTCGATGGTGTCCTAGAGGCAAGCGGTTCTTTGCTATCCTTCTCGGGGCATGCTGACATTCCAAAGGCGAAATGCTTGCCTCAGCAGGAGATGATGGGAACGTCCTACTCTGGGTCCCTTCAGAGACGCACAATCATACACCTTCCTTTGGCGAGGACAACCTGGAGGATAAGGAGACGTGGAGAGTTAAACATATGTGCCGATCGTTCGGGTCCGAAATATATGATCTTGCTTGGTCACCTGATGGGGTCTTCTTCATCACTGGCAGTATGGACAATATCGCGAGGATATACAACGCGCAGACAGGTGCGTGCGTGATCATTTCGTTCTTGGTTAAACTATACTGACTGGGGATCTTGCCCGGACAGGCCAAACTGTCCGGCAAATCGCAGAGCACAACCATTATGTTCAGGGAGTTGCATGGGATCCTCTAAATGAATTTGTAGCAACGCAATCCTCGGACCGATCAGTTCACATTTATACCCTGAAGACAAAGGATGGACAGTTCACCCTTGCCCAACATGGCAAGATATCGAAGATGGATCTACCATCACGGAGGACATCTTCTAATAGTCCCGCACCACCGGATCTTCGACCACAGTTCGTCAACGATACATCGGCACTAGCATCTCCTATTCCTTCGACCCCGGGGACGCCAACCTCGTTATCTTTGCCTATGAATCCACCTGTGATAGCGCACAGCCGCCGTTCATCGTTCAGCTCATCACCATCACTTCGAAGATCAACATCACCTGCCCCATCCCTTCCCCTTCCGGCTGTGAAGCCTATGGAGCTATCTCCGAAGGTGCATACGGGTCTCGGCGTCCGGAACGCCAATCTATACGCTAACGAGACCTTAATATCCTTCTTTAGGCGATTGACTTTTACTCCTGACGGTAGTCTATTGTTTACACCGGCTGGGCAGTACAAAACATCACAACCATCTCAGGATGGAGCAAAATCTGCAGACGATGTTATCAACACTGTATACATTTATACTCGAGCTGGCTTTAACAAGCCACCGATAGCTCATCTCCCAGGCCACAAGAAGCCGTCCATAGCGGTGAGATGCTCACCAATACTTTATACTCACCGAAGGACATGCAACCCTACCAAACACATCACTGTCGATACATCTTCAGCTGAAGACACCATGCCTTCTTTACCCGAACCTGTAGTGCCTTCGCGGGCACCTGCGACGAACTCGGAGATGGAGCCGCCTCCAATCTCATCGGCCTTCCCTCAATCCACAAATGACTCTTCGGTGCCTATGCCTTCACCTAAAGCGCAAGATGTAGAAAATGGCTCTGGTCCACCACAGGCATTTGCGTTACCCTACCGCATCGTCTATGCCGTTGCGACACAAGACGCCGTCTTGATATACGACACGCAACAACAGAAACCGATATGCGTAGTGAGCAATCTGCACTATGCCACATTCACGGATCTTACTTGGTATGTCCTCCTAGTATTTCATTCCCGTAGCGACGATAAATCTAACGCGGTGACTTCAGGTCATCAGACGGCTCAACCCTCATAATGTCCTCATCGGACGGGTTTTGCTCAGCTGTGGCATTTGCTCCAGGGGAACTTGGCCAAGCTTACACGGGTCAAATCTCCAACGCGCATCACCCTACGGTCTCGAGCACGGCCGCCTCGTCGACTCAATCTACGCCAACGCCTACTCCCACTTCTGCTACTGCTCCAGTACTAAATAAGATCCCCCCAACGCCTACGACAGGCACTTCCGCGCCGCCAGTGCGACCTCTCAGCCCAACTCGAACCTCGTCAGCATCCTCGATTGCGACACAGCTTTCCTTGGGGCTGCAGCCTCAGGCGTCTGGCATTATCACAAGCAACCCCACGCCAACCCTCGGCAGTGTCCCCAGTGTGGCAGCCACCAATTCTGGAGCCGTTATCGGCATACCTATGACGACACCCCCACAGACACCACTCTCTGGTAATTCCTTTAGTGCGGCGAGCTCGGTGAGTGGAGTAAGTGTGCTAGGGAAACGGGATACTACTGCGAGTGAGTCGGAGAAGGAGGACAAACTTGAACAAGCACCAGTAAAGAAGAGGAGAGTTGCGCCAACGTTGGTAAGCGGGAATGCGCAGGCTGGAAGTGCAAGCTAGGATCTGAAACCGGGATCAGACAGTACATGCTTTTCCATTTCGAGATATAAATTCTCACAGGTCGGGACGGCTTCTTGTGGATCGCGCGGGCTGGGAAATTGGCGGTGTTTTCGGGATTCAATTTCTCCTGCCACCACCCTTGAATAGTTCAATATTTGTACGATACTGCACGTTGGGCAGAACGTGGGAGGTATTTGGTAGTTTAAGTCAGAAGCAACAACAGCTTGACAAGATGAAATCGGAGTGAGGCCCACGGTCCAGCGGTATTATTCCTAATAATACAGAATATGTACGAAAACAGATTTTCACTTATCTGACTTTCAAGGACGACAAGTTCGTAGAAAAGCACACGCCAAGAAGACAGAAATCCGTGGCAAGCTCACCCCCGTTTGGGTGGCCGCCCTTTTCGACGGCAGTAGGTACATAGCTTTTCAATACAAAAGTAGTATTATTTCCTTAGTCAGTTACCTTTTTATCTGAGAATCTTTGTTCTACGCTCTTCCTGAACATGATCATGCAACGAGGGTCCGAAATCAGGCCCCCCATAAGCGGTGGCTGAGCATACTCTAAGCTCATTAAGTTAGGGTCATCATTCCTAGCCAGAGCGTGAGTTGGCTTGATTATGCCTGAGCGGAGCGTGAGCTAGCTTAATTATGTCTAAGCAGAGCGTGAGCTGGCTTAATTATGCCTGAGCAGAGCATGAGCAGGCTTGATCAAGCTTACTCATGACTAAAATCGTGGTGCCTCAGGCTGCTCATGCTCGCCTCCATCTTTGTTCCTGGCCCTGATTCTGGTCCCCCCAACTCCTTGCTCTTCCACCCCAACTTTGGGCAACTTTACACGAATTTACATCTCATCGTATACCGGGGCTGCCTCCTGCCGAACGCCAGAGATTTTGGAGGAGCCCGGTTTGGGGCCCTCCAAAGGCTGGGTGGAATACATGACTTATTGGGCGAGAGTTCCTGTTGGCTGATAAATGCCCCATGAATGCCGTGTCCTGGGGGTTGTGATCTCCAAGTCTCATGGGGCCTGAGCCTCCTATGAAATGTGTGTCGGTGTTTATAGTCAAAGCCATTTCCTGTCTCGAGAGTTTCCTAATGGCATTCCCCAATATACATAGAGGTTCACTCATTATACTCTTCTCCCCACAAGGGATTGACAATATCAGACAGCGTCGGAATAGCCCGTCATCTGTCAGAATATAAACAGTGCTAGGTAATTGCAAGGACGTATTTGGTCAAATCCGGGCCGCCGATGTCGGCGATCGGCCCGTGCTCTTGGCACGTGTCTGGGGTTTATCGAAAAATTGGAGCGTGCGAGTGTGATACTGTACATCTCCGCTCATTCCTGGCATGTTGGCGTCCGTTTGCTCAAGAAGGCTGCTGGGCAGTCGCATTGCCACCGTGCGTACCTTCCCCTCCTTTCATACTCGCCTTGACCAGCACTCACGTCTTGGGCAGGCTACACGACCACGACCTACGCTCCCCTCAACGGTCCGGTGCACCTCCAACTCGCGCAACCCGCAAGCCGAAGTCCAGGCGGTTCACTCCCAGCTTGATAATCCCGCTGCTGCCTCCGTCCTCAATTCCTTCGGGGCTTCTTCCCCAGTCTCTCAGACGCTGACCGAGAAAATCGTCCAAAAGCACACTGTTGGTCTCCCAGATGGCAAGTTTGTCAAGTCTGGCGACTACGTCACCCTGCGGCTGCACAAGTGCATGACGCATGATAAGTTAGCTCTGCATCTTTGTCGACATTAAATGAATCCACTAACCAAGATCCAGTTCCTGGCCTGTAGTGACCAAAATTTTCTCCCTCGGCGCCTCGTGTATCAAGGACCCAAGTTAGATTGTTGTGACGCTGGATCATGACGTGCAGAACCGATCAGAGGCCAACCTTTTGAAATATAAAAAGATTGAAGAGTTTGCAGAGAGCCAGGGTGTAGACTTCTATCCTGCGGGGAGGAGGCGGCCATCAGGTAAGGGAATGCAGTGGCATTCTTTTGTGATTGAAATTCAATGCCTGACTTCTGGTAGATCATGGTCGAGGAAGGCTACGCGTGGCCAGACACGCTAGCTGTTGCGAGTGACAGCCATTCGAACATGTATGGTGGTGTTGGTTGCTTAAACACCCGTGGTTCGAACGGACGCTGCGGCTATCTGGTCAGCTACGAAGACATGGTGGTTGATCCCGCCAGTGGCTAACGTCCATTTCCAGGGCCGTCTCCAAGACGGAGTCCAAGGAAAGGATATCATAGTGGCGCTATGCGCGTTGTTTGGCAACGAAGAGGTTCTAAACCATGCTATTGAGTTTACGGGCTCAGAGGAGACAATGAGAAGCCTTTCCATAGACGACCGCTTGACCATTGCGAACATGACGACCGAATGGGGCGCGCTTTCAGGATTGTTCCCAATCGATGGCTTGTTACAGAGTTGGCTCCGTGCTAAGGCAACAGAGTACGCACTCTACAAGTCCAATGCAGCATTCAGATTCAATCACCAGCGGCTTGGTAAACTCTTCGCCAACCCCATGAGCGCCGACAAGGATGCGAAGTATGCGAAACACTTGACACTAAACCTTGACACGATCCAAAATTTTGTGTCAGGTCCAAATTCGGTAAAGATAGCCACGCCCTTGGCGGAGTTACAGGCACAGAATATTCCAATCCAACGTGCCTATCTTGTTTCTTGCACGAATTCCCGAAGATCGGATATCAGAGCAGCGGCGAACGTAATCAGAGATAAGGCTGCTACCAATGCAGGGGTTATCCCAAGAATTGCAGACCATGTGAAATTCTACATAGCGGCAGCGTCGATACTGGAGCAGCGGGCAGCTGAGGAGCAAGGAGACTGGCAAGTTCTACTTGATGCTGGTGCACAAGCTCTTCCTTCAGGCTGCGGACCGTGCATTTGCCTGGGAACTGGATTACTAGAGCCTGGTATGACGGGCATATCTGCGAGTAATCGGAACTTCAAGGTGCGTTGACAGCTTCACACGATCAACACGGCCATACACTTATAGTCAGAGCTAGGGACGCATGGGATCCCCGGATGCAAACGCTTTTTTGGCTAGCCCGGCCGTCGTGACCGCCTCGGCTCTCGCTGGCCATATTACCGGTCCAGGCTTATCCCTCATTCGTCAACCCGTGTATTACAGTCACCATCTCCAGCAAATTTATTCTCCAGTCGTGAAGGAGCTTGGATTCTATTGGCGGAATCGGGAGCTTTCGCGGACCCGAAGGAGAAGTTAAAAGGAACCATGCTTAGTCGCAAATCGGCGAAGTAAGTATACTAAACATGACTAGAAAAATTGGCAAGAGGAAGTGCCATCAGAGCAAAGTACTATTTGGCACTCTAACAACACCTGTATTGTAGAGGCTACTATAGTATTCTTCATAGATATACCCTCTAATCCAAGATCCTAACACCTCTATAACTATGGATTCCGTTCACCTAGGCAGCGAGAGCAGACCTTGTGAGCGTACACCACTACTCAAGGTCTCTTCTACCATCTCCATATTCCATTGAAGTGCTGGTAGATTGCATACTCAAAAGTCGTGTAAAACCCTCGGTCAGACGTGAGGCTCACCCCGGCTCACCCTTTAAAGCGGCGCCAGCTAGGTGAGCGCGAGTGATGGATTTATGGATTTCTGTTTTCTTCTAGAGCCAAGACATCGGCATCTCGGTCATCTGGCGCCGAACCGGACACCTCGAGGAGTGGCGGGTATGTGTGAATGTGTGACGGGTGCGTACGTGGGTTCCTCCCATCAACCTCCGTATCCCATGCCTTTGATGTCTTGAATACCAGCAACGGGGTGAGATCGTCTCAAGAAACCTATCCATGGCCCTTCCTTCGCCAACCTGCACCTTCACCATCCCCTCTATTCACGGCGACACTCCCCTAGACTGCCGTATCTATCATCCCGCTTGCCTCTCATTACACAACAACAGATCTCCTTTGCCGAGATGGAGAAAGAGAGGCGCGATCATCGCGCACCCATACGCACCGATGGGCGGCAGCTACGATGACCCTGTCGTCGCGACGGTGGGGAGAGTGTTGTTAGGGAAGGGATTCGTGGTGGGGGTATTTAACTTCCGGTATGCGTATGCGTGCATGGAGCGGATTCCCGTTTTCTAGGGTGGTGATAGATCTAGGGGCTTTGTGTTTACAAAATAATGAGGGTCTGCTAACTGGACTGTTGCTGGGGCAGTGGAGCGGGAAGCTCTAAGGGTAGGACATCTTGGACCTCGAAGGCGGAGCTAGCGGATTACACCTCGTTCGCTGGGTTCTTCATCCATTATCTGCACTACCTGGAACCCCATCACCTGGAATCACCACCGGGTTCTTCACAAGGGAAATGTGAAGGACATCTGCTCGAACCCATTGCCTCTGCCCTCCCTCTAGCAGTCGAACCCGCGAGCTTTCCCTTCAACGATAGCGGACCCCACCCCATCCCTCCAAGCGACGGGGAAATCCTACTGATTCTCGGCGGCTACTCCTACGGCTCTCTCATAACCACACACCTTCCACCCACACCTTCAATTCTCTCCTCATTCGCCGCTTCCGCCGACAACAGCAGCAGCAACCTCCCAAGAACCTCCCAACCCGAGATCCTCCTCCGTGCACACCACTGCGCTACAGAGTGGAATAAAGAGGCCGCTGCCCTATTATCGCAATCTTCGTCGCCGAAGGGAGAGACTAGTTACCGACGGCGCAGCGGAGCGTATTATTCGCTACCTCACAGCCCATCTGGCATGGTGATTGGCGGGGAGGAAGGCGAGCCTGGGGCGAGACGGAAATCGAGTAGAGAGTGTAGGCGGAGTTTCGAGATCGGGAGACTGAGCGTCGAGATACCAAGGATGCCGTCTCCGGCGAAAAAACAGAGGAGCAGGGATCTCCTAAGACGCCAGAGCTCCCCCTCTCCCACCAAGAGCGCATCCCTATTGCCGCCCCCCTCCCCGTCCCCCTCCTCACTCCAAACGGCCTACCTCCTAATCTCCCCCCTCCTCCCCCCAATCTCCAACCTCGCAACCCTCTTCACGGCCCCCCAACCCCAACCCCAGAACCCGAACCTGACGGCCAACCCCACCCTCGCCGTCTACGGCACCCACGACATCTTCACCTCGTACCGGAAACTGAGTCGCTGGGCCCAGGAGATGTCCGATGCTGCTGCCGGAGAAGGAGGAGGGTTTAAGACCGTGGTCGTGGAGGGGGCGGGGCATTTCTGGGTGGAGGATGGGGTGGAGTGTGCGCTTAGGGAGGGAGTCGCTGGGTGGGTCGACGATGGGGGTTTGGCGCGGGGTGGGTCGTGGTAGGGGGGTTTGGGGGATTCTAGCTCTGATAATCTCTTTTTTTTTTTTTTATTATATAAATGGTATTGTGTATATAGATGGATAGATAAGCCTAGGAGAACAGGGTGTTTTTTGGGGGGGGGGGGTGGAGATAGGTTTCTGACGTGTGGGGGGTTTTGAAGTTCTACAACGCTGTGTAACCCACGGGGGAGGCGTTTCTCCCACCGTGTCACGGTGGAAAGTCTTCTCCCTCCCCTCATCGAATAAATAGATATAAAAACGGATGACTCCGTCGAAAACCCATAACCTACGGGGGAGGGTTTATGTGAAGGAGATGGATTGAATTAGATCGGGTTGGATGGAATAAATATTTCATTATGTATTAACTAAAATTCCCTGTCTTTCGTTTCGTCTTGTTCCCGGTGTGATTGGGAAGGGAGGGAGGGAGGGAGGGGTACATCATATAGGGACGTGGATGGAAGGCGATAGATAATAGGTAGGGACCCGCCTTCCCTTCTTCCTCTGCTTTCTTCGAATGCATTACTAGCTGGCCCGTTGGCGTAAACCCACAAACAGTCACTCAACACTCTACGGCCCCTCCTCTCTCTACTCCAGCTCCCTCCCGTCCCCTCCTATCAACCTCCCCGTGTCCATTGTGATGCTGTCCATTAACGTCCGCATCCTCATCCTCGTCCTCATCGTCCTCCCCCTCCTCCTCTTCCTCCTCCCTCTCGTACCTACCATGTTCGCTCGCATTCACCCATTCCCCCGTGGAGCTTCCCACTTCGCGCTCTTTAAGCGGTATATCCTGGCCGGCGAGGTCGACGCGGCGGTGTCGGCGCTGGGAGAGGGCACGGGCGCGGTGAGAGAGTTTGGAAGAGACGGCGGCGTTGGAAGAGACCCAGTTTGTGAGGGCATCTTCACAGTCTTGGATTATTCTGTAGGGAGAGGTGATTAGTTGAAAGTGGGGGGTTTCTGGGGGAAGGGGGATTACGCTTTGCTTGCTTCATAACCATCGTAGGCCTGTCTTGTCTCCCCTGGCGTCACAGGGGTCTCATCCACTAGCTCCAAGAGATGCTTTCCATATCCCGCAATGATAGCTAGCTTCTCGCAGTGCTCTCTCAGCGCGTCGAACTGGTAGGTAAAAGCTGCCTTAAGCTTCTCGCGTGTGATGTTGGAGAGTTGAGCTTCGGCGACAAGGGATTCGGCCTCGGCGCGGACGAGTTCCTGCTCGAGGACAACGATTTTGGGGGAGTTCGGTTCTTTGTATTTTAGTTGGGCGATTTGGTCGGTTATTTTTTGTTTGCCTTGAGAGAAGGGGTTTGTTGATTAGCAGGCGGATTGGGTTTGATGTTAGAACTTGTAGAGAGTTGGCGGGGGCGGGGACGCTGAGAGGGAGACGTACGATCTCTGCTCGGTTGGACAGACGCCTCGATGTTTCGAATGCTTTTGATGGTGACACGATACTGATCGTAGCGGTCAACAAACTGATCCTCCAGCTCGCCAATCTCATAGATCAGAACGCCGAGTTTATCCGTGACGTCAGAGACATCTTCGTCGCACTCCTCGCCCCAAATTGATAGTTGTTGCTAACCCCCAGATCTAGTATTAGTATCGTATATTTTATGACACTAGAGGCAATCGAGGATTGTATGTATGTATCTCACAGCAACTTCCATCCTCTCCTTCCCCACTAACTCCATGCTACGCATGACGTTCTTCTCCATCTTCACTAGCTGTGATAGCTTTTTCGCAAGATCGGGGCCAAACGCGCCAGCGGTGGATCGTCGGAATGCATGACCTGGAGGACCTCAAAAGCATGCGGAGCTTGTTAGCCTATGGGTCTGGCATTCGCTGCACCGGAGGAAATAGTGGGGAAAGTGTTTAGGCTTCCCCTTTGAGGAGGGTAGCAGAAAGAGACCCCTGCACGAAGCTATGATACCATATGAGCGGGGCTTGTATTGACGAACCCCCCAGGACCAGCACCAGGAGTGGAAGCAGCAATAGCTCTTGCGCATCCCCTTCTGGTGGTAGAGCGCGTGTGCGAAAGCGGTGATGAGTCTTCTCTATCGCATCCACCCACAGGATCGCCAGAGATGAGATGCCCGATGGCAAAAACAATATGTCCACTCACCAAGGTTCTTCTTCCCAAACAGCCTATGTGACTTTGTAGACGACGGCGGGGGCAGTCCGTTCTGCAGCTGCGAGGCAGTCGGCGCGCGCGACTGGCGCATCGAATACGTGCGATGCATCCTCCCGTTTGTTTTATTTGAGATATTTACTCTCCGATGCTGATGTGTGGATGCTGTGCGTCAGCTAGATTGATAAGGTGAGAGCCTCTAGCTTTGCCGGTTAATCTCTGAGTATTATAGTAGTGAAGTGATGGCAAGGTTGTTATGCGGTGAAGTGAGAGCGTGTGTAGGTCGGTTGACAAGTCAGTGCGACGTTGACGCTGTAAGCGCTACCGTCTCTCGAGAGGTATATATGCCTCTGTTCAGAAAGATGTCAGATCTCCTCCGCTCGCTGTGTACCTGTCGACATCGACGAAGAGGATTACTGTCTCTCTACCTTTCAACGTCGTTCCTTTGGGAACTCAATCACTACGTCATCAATCATCACTAAGCGAGACTTGACAGCCATCGAATTGACCAACTACATGTATTATCTACATGTATTATCTACATGTTGGAGAGATGCTAAAACTGCTAAGCTGCTAAGCTGGGTGAAAAGGCTTGGGGACATGCCTCATCGTGAATCACTCTTGTAGTAAAGCGGCATTCGTTCTTAAGTTTATCAGCGTCATTAACCATGTCTGGGCGCAGATAAATACAAACAACCCTAGCATCACGACAGAAGAAACCGAAAAATGAAAACGCCGTGTGAACCGATAGAAGGGGTATCTTCTTCATTACGCCTTTTTCCCTTTACCGGCCAACCTCTCGCTGAGGCCCCTGACCGCTGTTCCCCATCCTCCTTGCTTCCCAGCATGCACGGTCCCCACAATTTTCCCCGTCAAAAACTCTGACATCTTGCGTTCATCCAGCTGCTCTCCATATACGACTCTGGACTTTGGTTCCACCACCATCAAATGGTTAAACCCTCCCTCCAACCTGAAAGCCACGTTGAACACAACTTCAACTTTAGTTGTGCGGGATGGAAGGAGAAGGGTTGATTTGACTAATAGGGTTTCGCGGTTATTACCTGAGATTACGGCCTCGGTAGGGTAATGCAGATTTAATATTCGGGCGTCCTCTTCGATGGTGTTGGCTTTGTTCCACGCATCGCTAACAAGGACTAGGAGGTCCTTCACTTTGGTCGCTGATTGCTGAAGCCCATCAAGTAGGGCCCTTAGGTTTATGAGAACGAAATTTTTGGGCGCAGACAATTGTTGGGCGTTGAAATCCCGGCGATCTGCGATATATAAGAGCTCGATTGGAGAACTTTCTAATTTCATAGCTGGGCGAGAACTGTCATTGGGCAGAAAAGACGAGACGTCGAATGCAAGTTGTATATCGCGACGGTAAGTCATGGTAAGGGTGGACCCAGAGACAGCACTGATTGTCCAACCGTATTCCTTTTCCAGAGCATCGACATTTGCTGTGATCGTCAGTCAGAATATGCGTGCCAGAGCAGAATCTAGCGGAAAGGAGGAACAGACCCTTTAGGGCCCCAACCTCAGCTGAACTCCAACCCCTAAACTCCTCTCTCAACCTCTCTGCCTCAGCGATTTCTCTCTTATACTCTTCTACCCCATCCTTCACTGCCTTGATCTTTTCATCCTTCCCGAAAATAGCCTTTTTTATTTCCTCCAACTTCATCTCCTTCGCCTGGATCTCGGCCTCTACAGCCTTCAGTTCATCTCTTGCTAACTGAAGCTCTGCCTGGTCACAATTTGCGAGCTCATCCGCTTGAGCCTGTAATTGGGTATACTGAGACTCCAACTCTTTGTTCTTCTCTACAAGCGCGGGCAACATAGGCGCTAATAGATCCTCTTGTCGCCGTAGGGCCGCTTCATCCACGCTCATGTCTCGCTTTGCTTTATCCAGTCCTTCCTGAAGTCCGGAGAGCAGACCCATCCGCCAATCGTACCATGTGGCCTTACTCAGCAGCCTGGCGTGAGTCTTGACATTCTTGAACTGGTTATCCATGATATACTTTACGTCCGGCGGGGCAGAGATGTACTCTCGGAAGAGCGGAGGGTTTTCCTCGTAGGTGTCGGATTCGATCTCGCGCACGATTCTGCGTCCCTCGGAAATGTACTTTTTCAGTTCGTGGCAAGACTAGCTAGGTCAGCAGTGCACAAATCTAGGAAAATAGAAAGTGGTAAGCTCACATGCTGATATAGTTCCAACATGGGAATTGTGCATGCTCCAGCGACGACACAAGTTTCTAGGTCTCTCCTGGCGTCATCATTGTTTGGACTGCTACCATCGGCAAGAGGCTGAGGTTTCCTTCCACTGCCCTCAAGCCGGTTATTTAGGGCAACAGTGTATCTCCTCTTCGTGGTGTTTAGTTCCATAAACCGTATACTCGTTAAGTTTAAAAAATCTTGGAGATGAATCTTCTCGACTTCCTCTTCGAGCTGGCTATCATCGTTGAGAGCTACGAGCTCAGCAGAGATAGGAGCATGTTTGACGGAGCTGGGCTGGTCGTCAGCATCCTGTGACCCTCCCTGCCTCTTTGGGGTCATGGAAGGTGCATCGTTCTTAGCTGGAGAGCCGCTTGTAGGCGTGTTGGATGGGGATATTCCGGTGAGGCTCCTCCTCGTAATCCTCCCGGTCGTCTCGACCTTTGATGGTGGTGGACGAAGCTTAACACTTTTTACCGGGCTTAGCTCTTTGCCAACTTTGATTCTCTTCGCACTTCCATCCGACTCGTCTTCTTCGTCATCGAGTTCCGCAGGTCTCTTGCCCAATAGCCCCTTGGCAGCACCTACAGCTAGGCTTTTCCGTCCATTAACCTTTTTCTTTGGCGTTAGGCTATTGATCATCTCCTTGAGATTGAGGGTTGCATCATTTTCTTCATTAGCCTCATTGTGCCGGGCCATACGTTCATTCTTATGCTTCTCCTCTTCTTGCCGCTCCTTTTCCAACTCTAATTCCATCGCGTGCGGATCCTCGAAACGAACAGCACTGGCTGCGCCTTCACCGAGGCTTGGCACGAAAGCTCTCGCATCTTCGCCGATGGACCGGCGGCGATCGAGGAGCGCGGTAACGCGTGGAGAACCCAGGCCTTCCTTATCAATACCTAGTCCTGAAGATCGCCGAGGGCGGGGCGTGAGGATCACACTGGGAGTGAGGGTGCCAGTTTTGCTATCTTGTGTGAAGAGGCTGTTTAAAGGTGTCGATCTAGGAGTAGATGCTGCAAGTTTCAATTCTTCCTTGAAAAGCTTCTTTGGGGACATAGATCGGAACGTGACAGACTTTGGGGTTGGAGTTTTTGCAGGCGTGGCTGGCTTAGGAGGCTGAGGCGTGAGTTGCTTTGAGGGTGTGGTGGGTGTACCGGATATTGATGCGCGTTTCCTGGTACCGGTTCTGGGAGTGACCGAGGGTCTGCCTCCCAGGCTCTTTCTGGCGACAGTATTTGCTTTATTGCTAGGGAGGCTTGGGCTCCCTGTTGCCGGAGCAGCGGTAGCGGCTTGTGCCCCGATTGCGGGTTTTGGCGGCGAGCTTGGGGGGACTTCTGCCTGGAAAGGGGAGCTTGTAATTTCTTCAAGGTCTATCTCCCGCTCCATGATGACTTTAGCTGCGGATCGGTTGCCTGTGGGCAGAATGCCGCCGACGGCAGTCGTCAGGTCCATTGTAGTCTCGTGGTCTCTCTCTTCCTCAGCAGTAGGAGGCAAAATTTGCCCAATTGCCATGGTAACATCCATATCCTCATCGAGCGAAACTAGGCTCTCCCGTCTGCGTGCTTCTTGAAGCAATTGGCGTCCAGCAGAGCTCCTTCTCCTCTTGACGACCTCGGACCCTGGCGGAAGCACACTGCCAATGACCGAAGTAAGCTCCATTGTCATGTCTTCATCTTCATTGATAGTATCCCTAGCTTCCCCCAGTTGAGTCTCGCCCTGAATGCCACCGATAGCCATGGTGAAGTCCATGGTCTCATCTCCCATGAAAGAGCTGTCTCCGGAAGATCGACGCCGGCCAACATTGCTTCGACGCCTGGTTGGAGCAACGGATTTACGGCGTTTAGTGGTAGGAGCGGCTTTTCTTAAATTCTGTGCGTTCAAAATACCGCCAACCGCACGAGTTATGTCCATGCTCATCTCCTCGTCTTCATTAAGTTTATTTTCTGGATTTGTAGTCGACATATGAGCAGCATTAGCCCTGCGGGAAGAAGAGAAAGGGCTCTGGCTTTCCTGGTCTTGCAATAGGGTTAAATCCTGCAAGTCCTTTGCCGTAGAGGAAAATTTCTTCACCCAAGGTTGGAAAGCAGCTGTGATTTCCTCATTAGCAAACTCCATCGATAAGTCGCCATTTTCATCGTATTCGATACCCTGCGTCCCAGCCTGTTGAGCAGCCAGGCGCAGCGCATCCTCTAGTCGTCTAGTGGACCCAGTGCTCGAACCACCACTTGAACGACCTGAAATAGACGAATGGGTAGTTGTGTCGCCCTCATCCAGGCTCATAATGGTGCTTCCGCCCTCATCAGCCGACTCGGTACCCGAAGCAGAGCTGTTATCCTCATTTGCGGTTAGGAAAGTGTGATTTCCAGTGTCATCACTTCCAGCTACTGAACTACCACTAAAGGGGCTAGAGGAAAACTCCCCCTCTTCCTCAGGGTTGTTGAAGTTCATTGGAGGGATAACAGAGCTTCGACGACGCCGTTTCTTTTGATGAAGTTGGCGCTGAGGAGCTGGGGATGGGAGAGAGTCAGGCTCTTCGACCTGGTCAGGAGGCGTAGATGGGGGCTCCGCGGGATCAGAGCTGAGGGCAGGCGACTGGGTCGTTCCAGAAGCTGTGGACATTGCAGAGGCACGGCGTGTGGAGTTTGTTGAAGCTGAGGAGGTCGTGGAGTCCTGGATGTATTCTACTACGTCCCAAGTGTGGAGTGTCGCCTCCGGCGCGAAAGAGACTCGTCGGTTGGCTTAAAGACTTGTTAGCAAGATCTCCATTTTCATCTAGGGCATGAGTAGAGGCTACCCAGTGATTTCCGACGCGCGTCCCTCCTCTGCAGGATTTCATTCTTTTCTAACTCTCGCTTCTCTTTCTCCTCGCGCTCTCTCACCGCTGCCTGCTGCTCTTCTTCGGTCTTTATGGTGATCTTTGTCTCGTTTGCTCTCATGGTTGGTGCAAATGGGTTCTGCAAATTAGCAAGGCCGCTGACCAAAGCCGAAGCTTTTGAAGGTCCATCATGCTGGAATACAGCTGAGATGTCCGAATAGAGGCTGCTATGGCCTTCGCCTTGCCTAGCCGGATTCGCGGCAGGCGCATCGCTTGACTTATCTTTCTGGGCTTTCCGGATCGAAGCATGTAAAGGTATTTCTTGGAGGGGTGATAATGGAATAGTTGGTAGTAGTATGGATTTAACGCCCACAGGTGCGGCAGACTTAAGGAACGGTGTTAGTGTATCTCGTCAAGCAAAGGAAGCCTCCTTATTGCCTGGGGCGCATCAGAATAGCGGCATATAGATACCTTTGCCCGGTTGCCTGTGGCTTCAATTAAACCCCCAGGCCCTATGCTTTTGCTTCTTGACTTTTTGGGTGCTCTCCCTGCTGGGGCACGAGATGTGTTTAAGGTAGTGAAGGAGCTGAAGTCTGTAGTTATGTTTTCTTTATCTGCAATCGTGGGGGGATTTTCAGGCGATGGCAGATGTGCAATTGACTTGCGCGATCGCCGTTGCCGTTGCGCCGGTGCACCAATGCTGTGATCAGTTGGCGCCATGTTTATGGTTTTCGCAGATAGTATGTAAGAAGGTTAGGCCGAAAGCTGAAAGCTAAGGGCATAAGTCCATGAACGAAGTTGATGTTAGTAAGTGGGTGAAAGCGGTAAGTCGCGTCTGTTTGTTTACATCTTGTAGTTGATAGCCGATTGGGTTAGCTCTTTAAACGAGACACGTGACTACTTAGTCAGCCCTTTTCGAGAGCAGGGTTTTTGCCCTTAGCAGTCCTCGCCAAATCCGCCGCATCATCAAGGAAATCGACAATCATCTGCGCCTTCAGCATCAACGCAGCACCTATGGCGACCGAATTGACAGTGCAGGCGGAGCGCGCCTTCCAAAAGCAACCTCACATCTTCCTCAACTCTAAAGCAAAGGCCACTAAGAAGCGAGTCGGGAAGGGCGGACGGCGATGGTATAAGGATGTCGGCTTGGGGTTTAGGACTCCTAAAACTGCTATCGAGGGGACCTATATCGGTATGTTGAAGAATCCGTTGTCGCCTATTTGAGGCTGTGAAGTATAATGGGTGGACATGAAGCCGTTCCAGAACCGGATGCGCTCGGTCTCTCGAACTGTTCTCCTCCAACATCCTCTCAACCTCGAACTCTGCGTTTGTTGCTAGTCTTGCACTGACCCGCGGATGCCTATAGATAAGAAGTGTCCATTTACTGGGCTCGTCTCGATCCGTGGCCGTATCCTTACTGGCACCGTCGTGTCGACCAAGATGCATCGTACCCTTGTCATCCGTCGGGAATATCTACATTTTATCCCCAAGTACAATCGTTATGAGAAGAGACACAAGAACCTTGCTGCGCATGTTTCGCCAGCCTTCCGTGTGGAGGACGGTGACCAGGTTACTGTGGGGCAGTGCCGGCCATTGAGCAAGACCGTACGTTTCGCCAGGCATCATGGGCTTGTATTCCCTTGACAATAATGAATATCACTAAAGAGGGTATTTCTCTATCTTCTACTAACGAAACACTTCGCCTATAGGTCCGATTTAACGTCCTCCGGGTTCTCCCTCGTACGGGGAAAGCAGTCAAGCAATTCAACAAATTCTAGACTTTTCACTCATTCCGACTCTACATCCCTTTTCAGTCGTCATGTATTCCCATTCGACAGATCCGTGGATAGTATGTACAGAGCGCAGCGTGGATAGTAGGAGCAACTGGAGGGTCGTGCTGCAATCGGCTCGGAACACAGGTTGGCGATCGTCGTTTCACCATGTTGTACCGTCAGCCAAATAAAACTCAGGATGCAATTGTGCGTAATTCGGAGGCTGTGAAGCTCAAGTACAGCACATCTGTGACCCGTCTAACTGCTTAGCCTGTCAAAATTATTGCCATCTCTCAAGGTAGCAGACTAAAATGTGAGGTGTGCTGTAGAGGGCGGCGGATGCTCTGGTGGTAGCCTCGAGAAAAGTAACTAGTTTTTCTAACGTGATTAATGTATGGATTGCTAAGCACATATCACTACCGATACCTTGGATGAGGTAACCCGACAATCCGATATGGCATATGCCCTGTAGAACCGTCGCATATTTTGTGAGCCACAAGCCCAAGCGATTCCTCTCAACCTGCAGAACTTCATAATGGATAACACGGAGGCGATATCCTACCTCCAGTCCCTCTTAAACCGCCAGCTAAGAGTCCACACTACCGACACTCGCATGTTTATTGGTCAACTGAAATGCACTGACAAGGTAATAACTTTCCAGTCTGCACTTGCAACAGATCAATTTTTGATGTAATCTTACAACAGGACCGGAACATCATACTTGCTGGCACTCATGAATACCGTCCTCCACCCCCCTCTGCCATCACAACAGCGGCAGAACAACCGGCAGAGGAGGGCAAGACGAAGCTGGACATGACAAGTCGATTTGTTGGTCTCATAGTTGTGCCGGGAGCCTACATTACGAAGATTGAGGTGGAAGAGTATCCCTGGAAGGGGATGGAAGAGGGTGGGCACTGAAGGATGTCGGTGGAGTTCATTGAAGTCCTAGGACGGTAGGGGGGCCGGCAATTAGGTTCGCACGACAGATACGCAGGATTGATCATGCCTCATGGAACTATAGATGCCTTCATGCACTTAGCCATCATCACATTTTCAGAGATCCTGCAGCTGTGGCTTAAGCGGGAACTAGAGGTCATGGTACTTGTATGCTTTTGGAGACGTCGAGGAAGACTCGCGAACTGTGGCTCATGTGATGTGCGCGGAGATTCGTGGCTAAAACAAGTGGAGGCAAAAGCTGCAGCTACAGGCATGGGATCTAGGTTGGGCGAGACGAGTACAATGATTGAGGTACCGGGTTTGTTCCATCCCAGCCCGCTATTAGTATGTCACAAAACGTCTTTTAGAGATTCCTGAAGAGGATCATGTTTCGATGAGAACAGGAACTGAAAGTGAAGGAGTGAGGGCGCGGAGGAGAGGGGGAAAAGAAAATAAAACCAAGAACGATCTATTCGACGAGTAGCTAAAGAATGCAACGCCGCAAGCTAGGCAACCACAATAGTGACGATCTTTCTCTCGAATCGGTCTAAACGTGCAGATTTCCAGATGAACTGTTGGACAATGATGTTGTAGAGGACACCCGTTCCCTGGAGTCGCGTGAGCACCCGCAATTCCGGCTTCATAATGCTGGACTAGACATCAATCGCAATCTGATAAATCTTCCCCCCACCAATTCAATATTTCCAGAGCCAAGCGGATGGGTGGCTTGGCCGTCCCTTCATACGCTACACCAACCACCAACCCTGCCGCAGGCCATCTTTCACATATTACCCCAATTCATTCGCACTTCTAGCCTCAGGGTTCAGGAATTCTCGCCAGCGGTTTTCTTCACCGTTTCGTTCTCGTTGGGACTTTCGCCAGGCGGACAGATCATCGGTACGGATCGGATTTGTGAGCTTTGACAAGGCTGTATGTGGCTAGATTTGGCCAACTGGAGCTCGTCTATCAGAACCCATCGATGTTTGCGGCGAACAATTGCGCCTGCTTAAGCCGTATCGCTAGGATTCTTCGATTTTCGGAGGAACTACTCTGTATCCTACCTGGCGTTTTGTAGGGCCGAAGCAATCGCGTGGTAGGTTACACGAGGCTCAACTTTTTTTTTCTTTTCCTAGAGTGCCAGAATTTCCTTCTGGTCCGATTCATTGCACTCCGGTGAATAGCTTGCCCCAGGTAAAGTAAGCGTAAAAGCTAATTATCGACCATCACCTGCTTGTTACTTGTAGCTCGATCTACTCATACCTTTCCATTCGTATTAGTATATAGCCTTCCGTGCTTTGTCAACCTTGCGCCACTGCCGTCCTCCGCCGGACTACGACATCGCAAGGCCCCGCTGCCTATCAAACAACCCTACCTGGTTGCCACGACTATCGCTGCAGGCATCTCGAGCTCCGCCAAAGCTGGCCCAAAAGGCTCTTGAGTCATTGCACCCTCCATTATCTCCGTCTGCCAGCTTCGGTACGGGATTTGCCGGCTTTACCACCATCTCAGGTACAGTACCTACAACCACGTCTCGACCGTTCGTTGAAGCTCGTTTCCTTTGTTTTCTCTCGACACTCTTTGAACCTCCCTAAGGCTTCTGGGATTCTTGTGCACAGCTCCCGTCAAAGACAATCTGGGGGTAGTTGATCTCAGAAGGTGGCCTGTCACCGAATTAAGCCCCACCCTCCTCAACTCGCCGACTTATCAAACTCGTTACGGAACGGATCCCTACGCGTCCTCCACGAACTCACGTTACGCGCTAGGATTACAGACGGCGACGTATCGAGAAATCTAACCGTTAGGACGGCTGAACCAGGCACGATACTTTTAGGTGGACAAAATACAAAATCGGGTTGGGGGGTTGAGGCAACACATTGCCTCCGAATAGCGTGGAATCGGCTTCTAAATCTTCCTGTCCGGAGTGCTTTTAGTCTAGGGTTCGGCCAAGCGTTTGTGAGCTCGTTTTGACAACCCCGGGACGACGACCCCGTAATATTCCCCCCGCAGCCGCCCTCTCCTATCACCAGCGAAGTACCTTCAGCGACGGACATTGAGCCTTCAGGAGTTTAGGCTGGGATCACACATCTTGAAGCGAAGGGTCATCCGGGGTAATTTTTGAGTGGAGGGATAGACATGGGTCAGACTCCATCGAAACGGAGTGGCGCGAGTTCGGCAACTGGATCAAACAATGCCTCAGCGACCTCCTTGGAGCGCGCGTCTGGAGAGGGCTTTGATTCCTACCCTTCGTTTGGCAAGTCAGACACCAAAGAGTCTACTCGGTCGATCCGCTCGCTTAGATCAAAGATACCAGGCAGTGGGAAACCGGATAAGACCGACAGCCCTAGGGCGTCGTCCTCTGCACTGGCTGGGCAAGCAAGCGCCACTACGGCAGGGGTTGATAAGTCCGACGCAGCGTCCGTCAAATCTTCGGCGAGCACGAAGTCTGGCGCAACGAGGTCTAATAGAGCTTTCTCCGGGTCATCAATTCAATCGCCTACCAATGACACCGCCTCATCACCCCTTTCGGAAGCTCCGATGCCCCCTCCATCACCTATTCAATCTTCATCCCTCGGACATGGCCACCAATCCCTCGATCAGGCACAGCAGAGCGGAGAGGTCGGTCATGTATCCGAAGGGCCTCCCACGGGTCTAAATCAACCCTCCCACTTGCAGCAACCGAAGGAGTCCATTCTCGTTAAACGAGAAGGTGCGATCAATCCACGCATTCCCGAAGCTCCCGGTGTAGGTGCCGAAGATGGCGGGAGTAACGGGTCACCTACTATGGGAATAGGCGCTCTCCGGTCTATTGATTTGGACGACATGATCGGCCGTCTTTTAGACGCCGCATATGCGGGGAAAGTCACAAAAGCCGTTTGCCTCAAGAACGCAGAGATCACAGCCATATGTTCGGCCTCACGAGAAGTCTTCTTATCACAGCCAGCGCTCGTTGAGCTTTCGCCTCCAGTCAAGATTGTCGGTGATGTTCACGGTCAATATACTGATTTGATTCGCATGTTTGAAATGTGTGGATTTCCGCCAAATGCAAATTATCTCTTCCTCGGCGACTATGTTGACCGTGGAAAGCAGAGCTTGGAGACTATCCTCTTACTACTTTGCTATAAGCTCAAGTTCCCTGAAAACTTCTTTCTCCTGCGGGGTAACCATGAGTGCGCTAATGTGACTCGTGTCTATGGGTTTTATGACGAATGCAAACGGAGATGTAACATCAAGATCTGGAAGACGTTCGTCGATACATTCAATACCCTTCCCATTGCGGCAATTGTAGCGGGCAAAATATTCTGCGTTCACGGTGGGCTCTCACCTTCGCTTTCCCACATGGACGATATTAGACAAATCGCTCGTCCAACGGATGTACCAGACTACGGCCTCTTGAATGATCTGCTATGGAGTGATCCTGCGGATATGGAAGCGGAGTGGGAGGCGAACGAACGTGGAGTGAGTTACTGCTTCGGGAAGAAGGTTATCATGGAGTTCTTGCAACGGCACGATTTCGACCTTGTCTGCCGGGCACACATGGTTGTAGAGGATGGCTATGAGTTTTTCAGTGATAGAATTCTGGTCACTGTGTTTTCGGCACCAAACGTCAGTCACATTTCCTTTCCCAACTAACTTCACATTTCTTCAGGAGGTTGAATAGCTAACATTCCTCCAATAGTATTGTGGCGAATTCGATAATTGGGGAGCAGTCATGTCCGTATCGGGTGAACTACTATGTAGTTTTGAGCTGTTGAAGCCGTTGGACTCTAGTGCTTTGAAAAATCACATCAAGAAAGGTCGCAGCAAGAGAAATAGCATAATGCACAGCCCAGTAAGTATTTCAACGAAACGGCTGGGAGGCTGACACTAACTACATACATAGCCTGCATCAGTCATACCCCAGAGCTTCTAAGGCTTGTCAATTTCCTACGAAGTCGGCTTTCGTATGTTGTACACAAATCGCGAAGTCAGACATTAGGACATTCAGCAACCGGAATAGCTGGTTCTGGGATTTTTCAGCAGAACCAACGTTTGATGGAGATAAATTTGTTTGTCAAGCAGTTTAAGCCATGTAACGGTGGCTCCAACACCGAAGCGATGGGCGACGTGCGACCTTATATCTCTTACACTTCATTGGATGTCTTCTTTTCCCGGGCTCGACCGATTCGATTATTAGTGATTCTAGGTTTTCTCTCTCCCCTTTACCCATAGTTTTATGCTCACCCACGACCTCCAGGTGCAAAGCTTGCACCACATCTTCGCGGAAATCGGAGTCCATGGTGAATGCAATGCGTAATGACAATAGCTCAGAGACGGAGTCATACGGCAATAATGGCTAGAAATGACAAATGTTTGTCCATCCCCATTTTTAAGACAGCTTGTTGCATTCCTTAAAAGAATACTGTTTTCATGTGCGCTTGCACTATCATCATGTCCTCCAGAACAAAGATTGTATTACAAAACACATGGCGTTTTGCTGGAGCCCTTTGTTGTGTGGTTTGGGCTGCCACCCTGCTGACCAATGATGATGGTCCTTTATACCTTGCTGTTCTCCTCGCTCACGGTAGTTATTTCCATTATTTCTTAAAAGTACACAATCGGGCGGTCGGCTGCGTTTCAAATTGGACACGAAGCTTTACGGTCCTTTCCTCCATTGTCAAAAGAAAAGAAAAAAAAGTTGAACAGTCTGCACTCTTGAATCATCTTTCTATACACAAGTATACTATGTGCGGTCCTTGGAGGGTATGGGGTGGAGATAACCATGAATGATCGTCTGGTTCCCTCCCACAAGACCCTCAGCATCTCTTTCCCATCTCTTTCCCTATGTCTGTGTTGGCAATGGGAAGCGGATCTGAAGAGTATATCAGAAACACAGTGAGCTTCGGAATTACAAGGTCTGGTTCGTTAGGGGATAGGAGATGTCAAGAATGTAAGGTGCGCTTCTACTTGATATGGTGGTCTCAAGTTGATAGTTCATATCAGCACGATGAGCACGTCCATCGAAAGACTTTGGGGAGTCTCGATTCAGGTTTAGGGTATATACAAGTTTGGCCGAACACCACCCTCCCCGCAGATGCAGAGTTAATTGCCGGGACAGTATAGAATGTTAGATCAAGGGTCGCAGCAAGTTGTCAACCACATGGGCCCCGCTAATCTATTATTGCTGTGTGTAGCTAAGACTGATATGGTTCATCGTCCCGAAGGGTGGCTATATTTGTATCTAATTATTCCAGTATATTTACCTCGTCCCTGGTTCCTTGCAGCGTTCTCGAAGACTCTTGGAAAATACATTATTGAAAGGGTTCCTAAAATAGCACTGATACCCTGACATATGAATTGTAGAATCCCCGAAAGTGGGCGCCTCGGGTAGGCAGATATTCTGCGCCACACATGGATGCTGGCTGCAAGAGCGGATCAACCGGATCCAAGGCTGTCATCTGCCCACGGTGTTGCGGAACCAACCCTAGGTGTTCGCGAGGCGGTTCCAGCCGACAGCATGGGCAAAGGATTGTGAGACAGACCAAGACGCCTGATGCACCGTGGGGTGAACTGGAGATATACTGGGATGACGAGAGGGTGTCGAATGCGGAACCGGGGTTAGTATTTGGGGACTACTAAGAAGGGCAGAGAGGCGGTTTATGTATCACGTGACCTCGCGTTTAAACGTGCTCGCCAATACCGTGATTCGAACCTCAATTAACCTTCGTGACTTTTTAAAATCCAAGTGGCGTAGCACTCTTACGTCATGGGTGTGACTGGGCTCTGGACTGTACTTCAGCCCTGTGCTCGGCCTATTAGGCTGGAGACTCTTAACAAAAAGCGCCTTGCGGTTGACGCCTCCATTTGGATCTACCAGTTCCTCAAGGCGGTTCGAGATAAGGAGGGAAACGCCTTGCGGAATAGCCATGTTGTGGGGTTCTTTAGGCGGATCTGCAAGTTGCTATACTTTGGTATCAAGCCTGTTTTTGTTTTTGACGGAGATGCACCAGCGTTAAAGAGGCAGACTATTGCGGGCCGGAAACGAAGAAGGGAAGGAAGGAGAGAAGATGCTGTGAGAACGGCGGGAAAGTTGTTAGCCGTTCAAATGCAGAGACGGGCCGAAGAGGAGGCGGAAAAACAAAGGCAGGAACGGCAAAGGCGAGTACCTCGCTTTAAAGGTTTTGAGGATAGAATTATTGACATATCTTTAAAGACTTCCTCGGAATGTGGAAGAAGAGGAAGTCCCAGATGACCTCGTCTACGTCGACGAGCTGTTTATGACGGTGCAGGAAAGACAGCAGAATCGCCGTTTCAAGAAGAGAGATACCTACCACCTACCAGACCTGGATGTGTCTCTGGAGGAGATGGGCGCACCAAATGACCCCCGCATCATGTCTCACGAAGAGCTGCAGGAGTACGCTCAACAGTTCCACAACGGTGAAGATATCAGCATGTATGATTTTTCGAAAATAGACTTCAATTCTCCCTTTTTTCAATCTCTCCCAGCATCAGACCGCTACAATATTCTGAATGCTGCACGGCTCCGATCTCGGCTACGTATGGGATACTCAAAGGATCAACTCGATTCTATGTTTCCTGATCGCATGGCATTCTCGCGTTTTCAGATCGAGCGAGTAGCCGAAAGAAATGAACTTACACAGCGACTTATGAATATTAATGGCATGAATGATGAGGAGTGGGTTGGCCATGGAGCTAGGGTCGCTGGAGAAAAGGGCAGAGAATACGTTCTCGTGAAGAACGATGGCGTCGAGGGAGGGTGGGTATTAGGGGTAGTGGGAGGGAAGAATGAGGGCGACCGAAACAAGCCAATCGACATAGAACGCATTAATGAGCCTGCAAAAGTTAGTGAGGATGAGGAGGGATGGGAAGACGATGGCGGATTTGAGGATGTACCTATTGAGGGGCTAAATCGCTTACCCAAACATTCACATTCATCAAGCATGCCACTGGGGTTCAAGGATGACTACGGAATGGTGGAAAATGAGGACAGAAGAAAAGCCTTATACGAGTCTAGAAAGCGGAGCAGTGATGAGAGAAGGCATAGGCATAGGAAACCGAAGCCACGGGATAAGAACCCCTTGTTCTTCGCTGATGATGAACCCGATGAAGGCTGGGAGGACTGGGACGACCAAGAGATGACCGACCTCTTCGAAGGCGCTATCGGCGAATCCGAAGTAGGCGACGAGGAACTAAACAGAGCGATTGCCATGTCCCTTAATACCCCAAGCCCCGTGCACGAAGGCGAAGATGATGATCTCAATCGGGCAATTGCAATGTCTCTCGAACAGCCAGAAACGGAAGGTATATCACCTGGGAAGGGCAAAGGTCGTCAAAGCGGTAGTCTACCCTCTAGTCTTTATGCCGACGGTTATGGCGACGATAGCGATCAAGACATGCAAGCCACCTTGGACGAATCAAGACGGATTCAAAGCCAACGAAAGTCCGACCCAAGTCTCGTTGGTGAAAGTAGCAAGAGTACGCAGACACGAAACAAACCTTCAAGCCTGGCAAAGGGTGATCTATTAGGTGGATTTCTACCGTTTGAAAAACTCGACTTTAGCCGTTCCGTTCTTCGGGAGAGGGGGAGCAATTCCAGCGATGAAGCCGGGGGCTTTGAGAAGGAGCGAGTGGAGAAGGCAGTGCCACTTCCCCCTTGGTTTTCAGGCGGCCTGGCTGCTGGCCTCCAAGCCGAGAGAAATGCAGAGGAGCGAGAGTTCAGTGGTGTAGACTCTGGGAAGCGAGACAGATTATCACATTATGTGCAACCCCTAGCGCCATGGGGGGAGAAGAAAGCTGTTCAAATCGATACGTTAGGAGATGAAGGGGGCCCAGGAGTAGGTGGTGTCGTGCCAGTGGACTCCAAGCTACGTCTAGGTGGCACTGTAGACATTACTACCTCCGCGGGGCCGCCAAACCCGGAAGCGCAAGAGGATAAATCCCAACTGGCAGCTCCCGAATGGTGGGAACCCTCTGGTGGAGAACGACAAGAGTCGGGTGAGGAGCCCTTTGAGTGGGAAGAAAGTGAAGGGGAGCCAGGAAGCCACGGCGAGAATGCCGCTAGTGCAGTCCGGCCTGCTACGCATGGCGAGGCGTCGTTGAGCACCAAGCCATCGCCAATATTCGAGGACGCTGTGATCCCAGGATCCCAGAATTTCGAGAGCATCGAGGAGCTCAACAGGGGGGGGCAAGTTGTCGGCTCGTATGATCAAGAGCTGTTTGAGGAAGAGGTAGATCAGTTCTCCGACCCAGACGACGAGGAGCTTATGCGCCAGCTTGCTGTAGAGGCAGAGGAGCACGCTCGCTTCGCCTCCGAACTGAACCAGAAATCGAAGCTCCAAAACCAAGAAGACTACGAACGCGAACTCAAGGCTTTGAGGAATCAGCAAAAGAAGGACCGGAGGGATGCGGACGAAGTTAATCATATCATGGTAACTGAGTGCCAGCAACTTCTCAAGCTATTCGGACTGCCATACGTCACTGCACCTATGGAAGCTGAAGCCCAATGCGCAGAGTTGGTGAGACTAGGCTTGGTGGACGGAATTGTAACGGACGATTCGGATACCTTCCTCTTTGGCGGCACAAGGGTATACAAGAACATGTTTAACCAGGCTAAATTCGTGGAATGTTATCTTGCCAACGACCTAGAGAAGGAATTTGACCTTGACAGACGGAAGCTGATCGGTATGGCGCACTTGCTCGGGAGCGATTACACCGACGGCCTCCCAGGCGTAGGGCCAGTCACAGCTTTAGAAATTCTTTCCGAATTCAATTCCGAGGATGGGTTAAAGGAATTCAAGGAATGGTGGCACCGCATTCAAATCGGGAAGCCAGATCGAGATGACCTGAAGACCTCGTTTCGCAAGAAATTCAAACGAAATGCCAACAAGATTTTCCTCTCCCCAACATTTCCAGATGAGCGGGTTGACATGGCTTATCTCGAACCCAGTGTCGATAACGATCCCACAGCCTTCCAATGGGGTGTTCCTGACCTAGACGCATTGCGTTCCTTCCTCATGTCCACCATAGGTTGGTCCCAAGAGCGTACAGACGAGGTCCTCGTACCGGTAATCAAAGATATGAACAGGCGAGAGAATGAAGGCACCCAAGCCAATATCACAAGCTTCTTCTCCAGCAACACGGGCCTAGGCGCAGGCGCCTTTGCGCCACGGAAGAGAGAAGCGAATAAGGGCAAGCGGATGGAAAAAGCGATGATGAGTCTCCGTGAGCAGGCAAAGAGAAAGCGAAGTGGGCCCGATCAACAGCGCAGCCTATCATCCAATAGCGGGTCCGAGGCTGATGTCACTAATGCTTCGCGACCAGCGGTTAGCGCTGAAAGTTCAAAGAGAGTGGCGCCTCGGAAGAAGAAACAACCCTCCCAGGTCACAACGAAGCCTCCGACGCCTGGTTCTTCTAGTAGCGACGGTTACCAGGATGCATCCGAGAAGACACAGAAGCGCGGTAGGGGATCGTCCAGCCGCCGGGGTGGCACAAAGGCAGCTACATGAGGCGTGGGATTTTTAGGTGGAGACATTCAATCGCCGCTCCTTCAGCCAGGAAAACGCTTGTGCGATCAACCACCTCAGGATCCGGGGGGGGGGGCAGCAGGACGAGAGACGGCCGGCTTCGGGGTAGCGTAGCGGTTTAAACGGTTTTAGTTTCGGGGTTGGGACCGCGGTAGGCGGGTTTTGTAGAGCCAATCAATAATCCCCCCTTCTTCTCGTTGGTGGATGGCTGGCTGTTGGACGGAGCACGTTTCGGAGTATGTTTATTCGTATACATGTACCCGTCCACGTTACGCACAAAACGTACAGCAGAGTGACCAGTTTGGCGGAGGAAGCTCAGAAGGGGGGGCGGGGGGTTAGGGAGAGTAACAAGAAGATCTAGGAATGTTTTTTTTTTTTCTTAGAGATAAAACAAAATTAAATTAAAAATGGGGAAATCTAGGGGTTTTAGACGGATCGCGGGATTCAAGCTGTGAGTTTATCGCGTCGTATGCATCATCATCATCATCGTCATCAGAGGAGGAGCTTCCTTTTCTTTTTTTTCTTTCTTCTTTTTTCTCGGAAGGAGTCGCGGGTGCGGCGTACTTGCTGTAAATGGATAATGGATAATGTAGCGTCGCCGTGGAGTGATGAGGGTTATAAATTTACTTTTTTTTTCTATTTTTCTTAAGCCTTTTTTTTTGGGGGGGGGGGGAAAGATAAAGGAATGGTCGTTCTTTAGTCGGATCCGCGCCCACCTGCTTTTCTTCCTTGCTTGTGAGCTCGACTGGGGACGGCTGCCTATCTCCGGGAGCTGCCGGCTGTGTTATTCGTCGGGATATCGTTCGGCGTTCGAGGGGCTGCTAGGGGCAATACCATGCAGCTAAGGAAATGTGGGGATTTGGCCGGGGGTGCATCGATGAGTGTGTATGCATACATGGATGTTCGTTGGTTGCTGAACCTTGCACTCGCCGACCGAAACAATGCGCCACTCTTGATCCAATGACGCTTGCCTGCACGGGCCTCATGTCTTACTTTTGCAAGACTTTCTGAGAGATATTCCGCCGCCGCTGCAACAGGTTATTTCTTTCGCTCTTGTCGGGCAGCATGTTGTTATATACTCCCTCTCCCTCTCCCGTGCCGCCTA
The DNA here is from genome assembly GCA_020080175.1 of Glutinoglossum americanum. Lineage (NCBI taxonomy): Eukaryota > Fungi > Ascomycota > Geoglossomycetes > Geoglossales > Geoglossaceae > Glutinoglossum > Glutinoglossum americanum. The sequence continues at coordinate 44,624 of JAGHQL010000128.1, forward strand.
CCTACCTGCCTTATTCCATAAACACAACGGCGGTTATACATACGAAAGCCATCCCCACACTCGGCCATATACACTTAATTAACCCCCATAATCAACAAACGCTACAAAAACCGACTAAGCTCGGACAATGGCGCCGCTCACCGGTGAGAATTCCTCCCCATTTCACGCCTCGAGCGTCCTGGCAAAATTTGAGGCCTTCATCTCATCGTAACTGACCTATCTACAGCCCGATCGGTTTTCATTTTCGCCCTCGCCGTGGCTATAGCGAGCATGTTGCTCCGTGGCGCGGGAGAGAAAACAACAGGTATTTCCGCCGTCAACATGGCAATTTAAAAATAGATCCATATGCACTGACGGATATGTCTTTATTAGAAGCTCCCAGCGAGACAGCCGGGTCTACCCTCCGAGGTGCCGATGATAATAAGAATAGGGAGGAGCACGAGCCCGCCGAGCTGCCCTAGGGGCGTCGCTGCGGGCGGGCAAGCATCGCGGATGACATTCTGCGTGCTCCAGGGGGCTGCTGGGATTTTTATTCAGTTGGGGAGTTCTGGCTGGGTTTGGTATTAAATATGCGTGGAGGGCGGAAATCAGAAATGGGATCAAGATGGTCGGAGGGCTTCACTAGTTTTTTTCCTCAGTACCTTTGTACCCCTTGCTAGCGAGTTCGTAATCGTCACGGATAATGCACTACAATTTTTGCACGGCCACCAGCCTCGCCTCACCATTGTGCAGTGAATAAGCGGGTGGGGGTTCCACACCTCAGCCTTTGGCCAACGCACTCGACCTTTGTGACTGGATCTAGATTAGGAGTGGCTATGCAAACCGAACGATGGGCGTAGGAGGACCGAGATTCGAGCCGTCATGTTAAGCGCACTCGGCCGGGAGGTCTCGATTAAGGCTCGGTTGGACCTATTCGCCCGACTCGAGCATCCTCAGCAAAATATCTCCCCCTGTGGCGCACCGAGTCACGTGGGCTGATATTTTCACCGGGGCGAAGGCTGGACTGGGCATCTGTAGCTAATGAGGCTGGTCATGCATTGGTCCGTAGAGGGAAGGTAGAGGGGTGCCGGGGGAGGAGTCCCCGGCTTAGGTGTTCTACGGAGTTGAATTAGCCTCTTCTTCTACGAGCGGGCTTGGGTGTGGCTGCGTTCTGCTTGTACGGTTGGGTACTTGATTGGAGGCTGCCGGTTCTTGCGGGCTGTGTAGGGCGGGTGTGCTAATACGGACGGGCTTGAGAGGACAGGGTGGAACGGTGGGGGACTGGTTAGCGTTATAAAGGGAGCGGGTACATATGTGAAGAACCAAGGGCTAGCGGGTAGAGGGGCTGTGGAACTAGTCGTTGCGCTGCATGTCTAGAGAACCGCAAACCCTCCACCGCGCTTCCAAACCGGTCCGGACACCTCGCCCGAGCCCTAACCCGCGCCGTGACTGCCTTTGCTTTCCGTTCACGCCTGGAGCTCGAGAGCCACAGCCGGGCTTGCGTATAGGCAACTCACCATCAACAGCACCGCCCCACCCTCCTCCAATTCAAGGCAAAAAAAACCCAAAAAAAAAGCTGGGAATCAAACACCACACCGCAAAGCACCTGTGAATTGAGTTCTCTAGACTATCTATATAGATTTTACCTCCAAAAGACACAAAAAACCGCATCCTTCGGCTGTAGCCAGGCCTGCAAACCAGTCGCGATAGTAGTGCGGTGACAACCCCACGACATCACATCCCACACCGAGCCCACGACCCCCCCGCCCATCGGCAACGGCAATCCAGGTCCAGGCGTAGATGGCCGGTACCCAAACCCGCCATACCCAAACCCTACGGCACCGAAGGTGGCAGGGGTAGTCTAGGGGTTCTTACTCCGTGTTGGGGGCTGGGGAGGTTTAGTTCCGGCACGTCCGGGGTGCTTTGGTCCTGGAGCGGTAGGGGCGGTGTGTCAAGGCCAGCCAACCCGCCTGGCCGCGCCGCAGGTCTTTGCTGGGTAGGCGCGCCCCGCGTGTACCCTTCAAGCGGGAGAAGCTACCCGAATACACTCACGCTCTGGGAAAACGCCGCTCGGTTGGGGTAGTCTTGGTTTTCTCAACTGGCGGGATTTGTGTTGGGGCATATTGGGCTGGCTAAATCAACCTCACCGCTGGCTTTACTGTCCTTTCTGGCGTGCACGGCTTTAACCTTGGCTGTTCTTTGGCGTTGGCCGGGAATATGATATGTAGGTCTCTGTTCGTGAGGTGGGCCCAAAGGATACGGGCGTGGAGCCCCTTTGGATGCCTAAGCACTTTGGAGTTTGCCCTAGCTGTAAGCCTACTCCGTCTGCTTGGGGTCAATGCCCTTGGGTATTCGGCCTAGTCATCTAGTCTCTGTTGCAGAATGCTCAGACACCGCTTTGTAGCACTCCTGAGTAGTTGAGCCGCGGAACGCCGCCCCCGCTACTTGTAAAGCCTCCCTTTTACATGGCTACCCGAAATAGCTGTGGCTCAGCTGATCCACCCAATGCTCTCGCTACGCGTGCAAACGGAAAACCGATAGCGGGTATCCAAGCAGCGACGATGCTCTGCAGGTGAGCGTGGCAAACCACTACGAAGTTGCTCTGGCGAGGTTTTTTAAGCTCTAGGGAGGGACAGGGCAACGAGAAACGTGGGCATGCTGGATGAGAAGCCCGGGGTCGACAATAGGTCAATGGACACACGGCATCTAGCAAGGCCAAAGGCGCCCAGGCAGCCTTATTAGGATCCGAAGTAGCGTGAAGAGGAACCCCCGCGGCCTAACTAGCCCAAATAGCCACAAAAATTCTTTTTTTTTTTTTTTTCCCCCGATACAGTACCTTGCTCAAGTTGGATAGACCAAAACGATACGTACAGAATAGGGTAAGCAGGGTAAGCGCAGAGGCGGCGGCCAGGGGTATTCGCGCTCTAAGCGAGCCCGGGGGACTCGACTAAAAACTCTGGCTAAATTTGACCCAAAGCACAAACTTATACCTACTACACCACTATGGCTTATCGGTAGCGTGATGTTGCGGCGCGTGCCTGCAGGAGAAGGTAGGTATCGCAGTCAAGTAAAGTGCCAGAAATTATTAGAGTTTTCTAGAAAATTTTTATTTTTTGATTTTGAGAAAAAAGATTAAAATGATATTATTATTACAATCTTGTAGTTTTGTATATTTTTTCGACTAATGTATATAAGTATATTATAATTTAAAAAAACTAAATTGTTATTTGAATTAAAATATATATATATATATATATTTTGTATATATGATTCATTTATAATGTTTTATTAATTTAAATATAAAATTTATATTTTTCCTTATTTACAATAAAATATTAAAAATTAATATTTAATATATTTTTAATTTTTTTTTGGAATTATTAAAATTATTTTACAATTTTAAATATATATTTGTTAATTTCTGCAATTACATTTTAATTAAAATTATTCGATAGTATTAATATAATCATTTTATCTAATTTTTAACTTTGTTTATTGTTGGATTAGAGATAACACTTGAAAAATAGTTGAGGTTAAATAGTGGGAAAGTATAGTTTAGTAATTTGACTAACCTGGAAGTGGTGCGATTAGGATAATAGTACCAGAAGCAAATATTTAGCTGTGCTTTTGACTTACACCCTAGGAGGACCCTGTTTGGCACTGGAAAGTTCTCATATGCGTTGTACGTTTATCGCGCGTATGACCACTATATTATACTCATAGCCACTTCTTGATTGCAGCCTGCATCCTATATCGGTGCCTACATTGCAATTGGGCTAGCTTGTAGTTTGACATTGGCCACCTGCTTTCCTATGGGTTAGCCTGTAAGACATCTTGAGAGGCACTACCTAGACTCATCCAAGGTGTTCTCTCCTAGCGTAATTGTCTTTGATGTATGTGTTCGGTAATATCCTTCTTCGAGGGACAGGGGGATGTTTTGTTGTATGCAAGCTCAGCACTCCCTGGCCGTATGTTCTGGATTGGCATGGCCTGAGTATCAACGGTGAAGAAAGTGGAGGACGCCGCTTTCTTTGAGTTATTAGTAAGCTCGATTATACATTCTCCTTCTGCATTCATCGCATGGTTTGCGTGACTGCCGGCGCTCTGCTATTGCCACCACTGTGACGAATTGTTAGACTCTGTACCCCTATACTTTATCTCGTCCTCCCTGCAACTCGATGCCCCACGCCTCCATCCCAACCCCAGTCACCACGACCTTCGCCCCTCTCTCGTCCCTCCTCCCTGCTACCATTCCCGAAACATCTGCTACTGACGTCCCTACGTTCCCCTCCCTCACGATCTCCAGTCCCTCCTTGTCGTGCAACCCCACTGACCAGAGCTTAAGTCTTTGGTCGTTGCCCGATGACGCGAATAAGATCCGCTGGCGAGAATCTGCGGTATGGCTTGCAATTTGTGTAATTCCTGTTATGGCCGATGCGTGGGCTTTGGGGATTCGAGTTGTTGTTGAGGATGGGGAGGATTTGACGCTGTTGTTGTGGCTGAAGGTAATATGGGTTAGAGCGAGGGAATTGTCATCGCCGCCAGTTATTGCTAGGATAGACCGCGGAGAAGTTTGCACAACAGCCATCGATTTTACTGCGCTTTGATGAACCCGCGACCTCCAGTGCCATGCTACCGATCCGACACCGCCATTGTCGTCAACCTCTCCGAGACACCTCTTGTTCAGTAGGGTTGTCGTCCTCCATAAGGCAACATAGCCATCTGTTCCCGCCGTGAGTATGTAGGTATCGTTGCTGGTTTGTTGGTGGAAGACTTGCGTCAAGCAGCAGGTGGCATATCGGCCTAGGAGAAGGAGTCGAAGGGTCTTGGGTCGCGGTAGGTAGCGATACGCCTATAGGATATTAGCAATAACATGCCCTAAGACTGTATATCACCTACTTGCCTTGACGGTGGAATCTGAATAAACTGTCGTGATGACAAACCCCGCGTCTTTATCGCTCGATGTGCGGTCCCCCGCTGGTAAGGGATGGGGATTACCGGCTATAAAACTCATAATGCGCAAATCCGGAAGCCCAGCCTTAACGGGACAGACGCACTCGCAGTAAACACCGATACCAAAACCCGGAATCCACCGGACTCTCCAGATGAAGAGCTCCTCGAAACCCCCGCTGCTGATGAGATACCGACCACATTCAGTCCACTGGAGTTGCTGGATACCTGTTGTGTGCTTCTTGAACGTGCCCAGAGACTTGAATGTCTCACCGCTGGTGCTCTCGGTGGAGGAGTCTTGTGTAAGCTCGAAAATGCGAATTGCTGTATCTTCAGCTCCAGTCGCCAGCAACTGTCGCTCTATTTTCTCCCCCGACCTCGAAACCATCGTCAATAGGGGTGAGATTGCTACCGCTTTAATCTCCCTCCCGTGGCCGCCACCCTTAATAATGCGTTGGGAGTCGTCTGGCTGTATATGTAAGTTTAACTTTGAAGATTTGGTCCACACGAAAATGCCTCCCCCATTAGGCGAAGGCGAGAACGCCCAGTTTCTATGAGCGCCCCCGCACTCAACATTCATAATCTCGCACTCCCTTGATGCATTCCAGACGATGAAATTTTTGCTGCGGAAGCCAAATAGGGTTAGTTCATGGGTGAGAGGGCTAAAGTATGCTCCTTCGACCATTGGGCCGAATGGTGGGGCAGAGACGTGGACGGTCTCTAATGTTATATTTCGACTACTGTCTGCGACATTCTCTGATATTTGGTAGATAGAATACGTGCCGTTGCGCCCCGCGGTAAGAATATAGGTAGGGGAATCAGTAAGGGAATTGCTATATTCTGGGAGTGGAATTATAGTGGTAATCGCATCCACGCCATGTGCTCTCCGAAAACACGCTACGGGCGCTAATTTTGCACCACGATCTGGCATCTTACTTCTGTCGTAAACCGCGAGCGCACCGCTTCGGGAGCCTAAGACGAGGTATTGTGTAGATGCGGTCCCCGCGCTCGTCACAACAAACGTCTCCGGGAGCCCGAGTATAGTTGTTGGAGAGTCCTCGGGATGTCTATCGAGCCCAACCACCGGCCAGCGAGATCGCTCTTGATTAGCTTCAAGGGTACTAAAATATGCTTCCCTGGAACCGATGCAAGTCACCAGAACTTGGAGGAGACCTGTGTACCATCAATATTAGATGTCACTTACATTACAAGATATCTTGCCCGTAGATTCTTCGTCACTACTCACATGGTGAAAATACAGGAAATAGACCCGAGACTTTCCCGCTGACCTGGAATAGCAACCGCAGGTCTCTAAAAGAATGATCGTAGAGATACACGGTCCCGTCCGACCCGGAAAGGAAGGCCGTTCCACTGTCGGGGTCACCCCCAAGGACCGAATAAGCCTTTAGTCTTTCTAGATATGCTAGTAGCTTGCATTTGATAACACTAGGAGAGGAGTTTTCATCTAGGTGCCTATGCGAATTTCTTTTCGTTCCGCTTGAGGTATCTATGCTGCAGAGGAAGGTCTTCCCTTGGGCCGTTGTGGCCAGGAAATCGGCCTGGCTCACAAACACGTAATCCTTAAAGCTGTCGGGGGGCACACTTCTTATATTCTGTGTTAGTTGGGAGCTTAGCGTCAGGGTTTCGCTAGCTCTATCTCTATTGCCGGCTCGGGAGCTTCCCTCGTGAGTTGCTGGGGGTGGTTTTGGAGGATCAACTTTCGTGATTTCACTATTGGGTACATTGGCCCCGGAGAGGATTTCAATACCTTCCACGCTCCATCCTACATCATCTTGTTGATTTAGAGTTGCTCCATCTCCGGCTGTCGGTAGACAAACTGTGGCGATCTTTCCGTCTGCGCCAGCAGTTGACACCAATAGTCTTGAACCCATCGCCATTACCGCCAGAGACCAGATGTTCTTCCCGCTATGCGAGTTGTATGTCTGTACCAATTTTAAGAGTTTTGACGCAGCAGTATTGGAAGTGGTTTTGCCACCATATTTTAATGTCCACTGTCGACAAGTTGTATCTTCTGCAAACGACAGTATGTGTATTTGGTGAGTATGGTGTCCAAACTCCAGATCTGTCGGTAAGAATCGGACACCCCAGACTCTGGATGAGTGACCCCAGCCGATGGCCACTAGGTTCTCGGATCCGGTCCAGCAATGCGGAGCCGGGCTATCAGCGGGTCTGAAACCTGTGCCAGCAGGGTCGCAGGGCTCTGCTTGGGACTCATTGCCAGAGGCATATTCAGCCGTAATGTCCCAAATTCTAATGGTGCGGTCATCACTGCAACTTGCTAGAAATCGTTTTGGACAACCCCCGCTTAAAGCTAGGGGTGGCGATATCCGGACGCCAAAAATAGAGCCCTCATGGCCGGTAAGTGTGTAGTGCAGAAGAGTTCTTGATTCACTTGCACTGGCATGTGGGTTGGGTGAAACGGGGAAGCAACAAGACCATACAAGGATTTCACCGAATGCTGTGCCAGCAGCAACGAGGACACAGCTATCGGAAATCCAGAGGACATGAGCAGAATAAAGGATTGAGCGCGAGCTCGAGCCAATCGTGCGAATTTTTTGATCATTATGTAATGTGAGAAGATGGAGTGAATTATGCGCGGTTATTAAGGCTGCCCTCACGTGAGAGCCGCCCTCGTGCGGGGAGAAGCAAGCATCCAGTATCCAGTCCTGGGCGCTACAGCCAGGCCAGAGTCTAATGCCCACACGTGGGACAACTCCGAGATCTGGAGCATCGTCGAGATAGGAGATCTCTACTGCTCGTATGGAAGAGCCGCCCCAGAGTAGTACTCGGGCTGGTTGAAATGGAATGGCTCTTTCAATTTCAATCGCTATGCCGTGAATAGCCTGCGTTTTGAATATCCTTTGCTGCAGGAGAATACGAGCAGAACCATGTTCATAAATCTTCAGGAAAGGTCCCTCGCCTGCTAAAAGTAGACTCTTGTGGGCTTGTACGTGGAGAAATGACAATGCCGTCACCGGATTCAATATGCTCTCATGCTGGGCAAGCGGTCAGTTAGAGTGAATCGACGGACATGCGGAGAATGCGCTGGCGCCACTCACTTCGAAGGCCTCAGCCATTGGAATGTTCGAGGGCCTTGTTGGGAGGCAGACGGTTGGTGCAGACCTGGGCATATAATCCCGCTTATGTACTTTGTGCACGCTCTTTTCTTTTTTAGCCGCGCCAGCCAATAATTTCACACCACTACCGTCCTCTCCCCATCTTCCACTTCACTCACAGCTATCCATCAACCTTGCTGTCTAGAATTGCCTCAAGGGCCCCAAAATTTACAATCGCGTTGATTCTGATCCTGCTGTGCTGAGAAAGACTTTCGCTGAGTGCATTTAATTGGTAGGTGGCTATTCGCGTCATTGTCCTCGCCCCAAGTTTGTCGCGCTTCAAGTTCTGCAGGCACCCTCTAGCAGAGCTCTATTTCAAAGCTTCAAGTCACTTCTTTTATTCTTGTTGTTCCTCTGCGTTGTTTGCACCTTCTAAGTCTCCTTTTGACTCTCTTATTAGTGATTTCGCTGTTGCGGATGTGTTGTTGATTTTTCTTCGGACTCATTCATCATGTCCAAGCGAGTCCCGCCTGAATTGCCCGCGACGATGAGGCAAAGTCAGACAAATGGGCGGAACGTAGTCGATCTGACACTGGACTCAGACTCGGATGATGTTGGCACCCGGATTCCACAGGCTATGAAAGGGCGGGACACCACTGGAAAAATGGCCAACGTGAATTCTCGCCGCCCAAATGTGATCAGTTTGCTGGATGCGAGCGAGAATCGCCTAACCGCCCAAACGGTCGGTTTCAACGAAAAAGTAGGACAGAGAATCAGCGCCCTAACCAATGGCTCTGTACCTGCGACTATGTCGAGCCAGCGGGTTACTCTGGATCGTTGGCTTACTGCTGATACTGCTTCTTTTAAAACGCCGACTGCACCGATAGACATCGCAACGGCAATGGAGTTGGCTCACTCCCAGGATTCCGATACTGCGCGTTCCAGTGGAAGGAAGAGAAAACTTAATACCAAGTATACGAATGGGGATTGGGACGGCTTGAGCCCTGCAATCAAGGTGACTCCAGGCTTTCAGAATGGAGACACGGCGGGCTTGGAACGAGGTCCTCAATCTTCAAATGAAATAAGCGCAAAGCGAGCCCCTGGGCTGCAAAGCGCACAAGTCCTCGCCCAGCGGCAGGGGAGCCCAACGCCAATGAGATTAAGTATGCAAACCCCCATGCGTATATCTACCGGAGGGCGCCTGAAAAGCCGCCCTACTGGTGAGCCCGGTTACTTGACCGGGTTTGGAAGTTCGTTAGACACCCCGCGTACCGCAACGAAACTGTTATCTCCGATCGAGATGACCACTCTCCTGAGGAAATATTTGGCGGAGATTGCAGAAGATCATGATTACTTTGTCACGGTATGCCAAATATCGCATTCTCATTCAAAAAATAATTTATTTACGAAAGCGCTCTCGCTTGTTTGCTCCTAGGGAATGCTCCGGGACGATAACATGAGGCCTGCAAAGTTTGCAACTAGCTGTGGGAGGTTCTATTGCGGGCCAACTGAACATTTTGAGGCTGAGTCGCCCATAAAAGGAATGAAAGCAATCCAGTTCCCATCCATGCCAAAGGGACTCTATGACGCGTCCAAGTATGGGAAATTGAGTGCAACGGTCAGTGGACGCAGCAAACACAGTTGGACGGAAAGAGCTGACCAATTAGATCTGGAAGAGTCATAACTCAAAGCCAGTAGAATCGAGAATGATAGCCTCTCTCACCAAGCATTCAGCAACTACGGAGTTCGTGCCCAAATACAGTAGCTATACTAGCCTCAGACGAAATGTGCTTGCTGAGGATGATGATAAACTGAGATACTTCCCTTACTTTGGTGATGACATCAATGATGGAGGCGCTCTTCAAGAACTATACAGCGATTGGACGAAGAATCTACCTACTGTGCATCAAAGATCTGAGCAGGCTGCAATGTTTGCCGGCATTGCGGAGAAGTTCTTAGCTGAAACCGGGTTGTCATTTTATGATGCCGTTCACTACTTGATAGGAAACATCGAAACTATAGCCCCTCAAGCATCGAGTGTCGAGGAATTGGAGCAGGCAAAACGAGAACGGAAAAAAGCTGCTCTTTATCACGACTTCGAGCTCGAACCAGCTAAGCAAAAAGGCTATCTTGACAGTATCCCTCCGCTAACTCTCGCTGGGCTTGCAATGGCTCCTGCTGTCTGTAAGGCATGGAAGGATGCTACTACGATTAGCTTATGGGATGTAATCAAGGGCCGCGATGTTGGCGTTAATCCGGGGAAACAGAGCCAAAATGCCCCAGCGGCGCTGCATCAGAGGGCAGCTAATGGATACTACTCGATTGGGACAGTCTACTCCATGAAGTGCCTAATCTGCTTCGCGTCAGTTCAAAAACCCCCTCTGATCCGCTTTTATTCACGTTCTAACCTAGCGTCGTTTCAGGCACGAGTGCCCGGCTCACCGTAAGTACCAGGCTTGGAGATAGTCTATCCAGATAGAGGAAACACTTGGGTGCATCCCGCTGACGAATGAGCAGATCATGTCTTTGAGTATTTGGGACTAGATGCCAAGAGTAATTTCATCCATCCTCTAATTGATAATTCGACGAGCCCATTTAGGAGCGATGAAGCATGCTCAAACCTTTGCTTTCTAAAAGTAGGTCAACCTAGTTCCTACCCACAATCTATCTGACATAGTCCTTTATAGGGAGAAGTAAGCTTAGATCCTGCATCTAAGCCATGGTCAAGTGACCAGCTGGCGCTGTTCCAATCCTCGTTCGATGTTTGGAAGGATTTTGAACGAGCAGGCTGTCTCATGGCTCTTATGATTGACAGACCTTGTGCTGAAGTAGGTTCTGATGGGTTAAGTGCTGGAGCGTTTCTGACATCTGTCTTACTAGATTCATATGAAGATATCTGAGCAAAAGGCCAGCTCCGTAGATGCTTTGTCTGCTACGAAGCCCGAACTAAGTTCAGTGGATTCTCGGATTCAGCCCCTACCAAAGGAAGCGGTGGTAGGAGAAAAACGCAAGCGACCATCAAGGTTACTTGACCGAGATGACATTGGAAGCACCTCGCTGCACTCAGAACGGACAAATTTCCGGCCTTGCAGCCATGTGGGACCTTGCGCCAAGGATTGTAGGTGCGATTGCGTCGAAAACGAGGTTGTCTGTGAAAAGACCTGCCGCTGCCCCCCCGAATGCCCGCGTCGTTGGCGGGGATGCTCCTGTCTGAAAGGTGGTGCTAAGGTTTGTTCCGCCCAATCCTGTGAGTGCTTCAGGATGAACCGGGAATGCGACCCAGATCTTTGTGGCACCTGTGGCGCTATAGAAATACTAGATCCGGTCAACAGATATGATGACGAAATATGTCTCCGGAAGTGTACCAATGTAGCACTACAAAGAGACCGGCCTAAACGAACGCTGATTGGCGCAAGCAGACTTGCGGGGTATGGGCTTTTTATGGGTGAGCCCGCCAAGGCGGGGGAATTCTTGGGTGAATACAAGGGCGAATTAATTTCCAATGATGAAGCAGAACGGCGAGGTGTGGTGTATGATGTTCGTGGATTTTCGTATCTCTTTAATGTGAATGAAGGTGCGTATTTGAATTGCCATATCCTTTTCCTAGTGCTTACAGCCCGCAAATCATAGATCATGTTATAGATGCCAATCGGGCCGGGAACAAGTTTCGCTTTGTCAACCACTCTAGACTCGGAGAGAATTGTGCCCCAAGAGTGGTGTTTGCCAATGGAGTACATCGAATTGGCATGTACGCTCGACGCGACCTGGTGGTAGGAGAAGAGTTATATTTTAACTATAAGTGAGTGTTTTTCTGTTGGGTCTGAAGGACCGAGCGCACGCTAATACAACTTCAGTTATGGGGGCAAGTCGCTCAAATTTGTCCAAAAGGAAATCGATGCCCCCCTTGTACCTCCCATCGTAAAGCCCCGCTCACATAAAGCCGGCGGTGGTACGAGCCAATCGAAAGCAAACAAGAAGAACGGCAAGAAAGGTGGCCCTCGACCTGGTGCGGGCCGTAAACCAAGCAATGATAATAGCCACACGGAAGGGGAGGGCAATGGCGCGGGGGGAGGGAACGCAGCACTCGATCTATACGAGTTTGTCGACACTGGTGCGAAATCCGATTCTGATGTTGCCGAGCTAGAAGACGCTTACGCCGAGACTTCACAGTATGACTTTTCTGAAAGAAACTCTGAGGAAAGGGACAACGATCGTCTACTCAAGGGGAGGGATCATACTGAGCGGAAGAGGAAGCGGAGCAGGAAGGGTTAAGAAAGTGATAATGCTGATATTGTTTTCTGGGGTAACGATTATAATCTGAGGCTGATCTATTAGACCTCTTTTACGTGGACCACCAACTCGTCATGTCACACGCACGGGATGGAGGCGGGGAGGGCAGACGGGTGGGGTATTTACTCGACTAAGGGCTTTCATTCATTCCATTCTACACCATTAACAGGGATAAACGGCACCATGGAAGGCATAGGCGGAGTGTCATTTTGCGGATACTATTCTTGCCCATCATAGGTGTCAATACATTCAGCAGTATGCTCGAACGTGTGCTGCTAGAGTGGGTTTTACCTTATTATACGAGTCCCAACTAAGAGCAGGATAGATGAATAAGACGATAGCAGGTAGGGGAGGGCGGAGGAAAAGCTAATTTACAAGAATAACGGAGGTAGGTCTTCTCCACCCCATCGAGAAATAAACCCGGATATAAAGAGTAGAACACACGAAACAAGATGTAAGTCTTTGCCGCACCCGCAAGACCAAGTTACTGAGCTAGTAAATAAGAGTAAGCATGCCCTGCCGTATAAGGCGGGGCCAGGGAACAAGTAGGTAGGGTATAGCCCAGATACCCCGAAAAAGCCGTAAAAGCCCACTAGTGAAGCAGTTACTAAATACCGGTAAATAACGATAGATGGTATTACCTATTACCCCTCTATCTTACCTCGTATTCTGAGCTTAATTAATACGTTGTGACGAAAAAATTTTATGCCGCGCCAATAGGGGCCTGGTTACGCAAGGTCTTGGCGCTAATGCCGCGCTTGTGCGCACAACGGGAGGGGAGGGAGGGCTGTGGCTTGATTTTAAGAAGGCTATGGTAACTTGTTGCTGCTACGGTGCTGTGGGGTGGTCGAAGTACTGGCCTGTAGGGTTATACCCCCTGGAATAGTTATACACTAAGCAGGTACGGCTCGGTACGGCTCGGGGCTCCTGGATAGACGTGTGAATACCCATACCAGTGGAGGTGTGCCTCCCATTTGCGACCTAATGTTTTAGCAAGGCAACCCTCCCAGAACGCGAGGATCTTAACCAATAGGGCATCATCTGACCGCAGGGGGTGATTGCCCGGCTAACGAGGCCCTGTGTAACCAACTCTCGATCCGGCGACCGGTTGCGTGTTGTGGCGCACCGATATTTATTTACCCAGGCCTATGGCCCGTCGCTCTGGCACCTGGGCCACCTCTGTGAGCGGTAAGTAGTTGGCCATCGACTTATGGGGCCTTTGCTTGCGGAGGTACAAGGTATAAATTCTGTTAGCTCTAATCCACGCGCGAGGGTTGGGGGCGTTACAACTCAGCCAAAACACATTGAAAAAGGTTCAGAAAAGTGAGGACAAGCCGGGGGCTGTCCGTGCAGTGTATCTGGGAATTTTCAGAAAATTCTGCCGAGCGGTTGCTGTTGCGTGGTGTTGAAGGCGCTCGGTGGGTCCCGACATTCTGACAGAACTCATAACCCTATACCTCCGCAGTGAGGGGGCCTTGTCGGAGTTTATAGTGTTCGAGGGGCTTACTCAGCACTATTTCTACTTTGGTTGCCGCGAGAGTACGTGCTGTTTTCGTTAGTAACTTGGTATACGTTTTTCCCGACGGGTTGATCGAACTAGCATCCAACTCTCCATCCCGCCCACCGTTCGACTCAGGGCAACATTACTCACTCGTAAGCCTAAAGGCAGCTTCACACGCAGTCAGTTCTCCGCGATTGATAGATGATATCCCAGCTAGCCATGCACCAGAACCCACTTCCTCGCGTCATCGACCACCCATACTCTGCATACACAGTTATCCACCTCATTTCCAGCAACACCACCCTGGTAATGCAATAGCAACCATGCATCTCCCAACCATCTTTCATTACTAAGGGCTTCGGGGATAACTACGATTGCGAGCAGGCACGAGGGTATACATTGGGCTTATTCAACATGGCAGCAAGGAGAGATCTACAATGTAGTTACCTTTTCGTTGATAATATTCTATAGCCTCAAGGAGGGCTCTAAGTTGTAACAACGAACCACGGAAGGGGCTGCTAAACTATCTTTTTCGCGTTAGGGTTACGGGGTCTTGCGCTTCAGGCCGCTACGCTCTAGGTTCATAGTAAAGACAACCGTTCTATGATTAGCTCTACTCCATTCCCAGCTCGAAAGCACCTACCCTATAACACCACTCCGATACTCAAGCCTGTTCAAGATGCAACTGCTCGAGTATATCACCTCGCCACGTCGCGCCGACTACTCGCTGACGGTACAACGTTAGCAATAGGGTATACCAGCGAATGGTTGTACGACGACGCGCGGATAAGACGCGCAACAAGCGCCTGCGGGAGCATATAGCCCGCATAGTGAGCAGTGAGTCTTCATAGTGTGGTAACCAAGAATCCATCCTTCTGCCTAAGACGCGGTAGCTGACACAGGCAAATGTTATTCTAACGGCGACAAATTGAACAACCTCCTCAATATAGCCATGCCACACCTCAATACATCCAGTGCACCGACTGCCTAAGTGATGAGCTACCACCGAAGCCTCCCATCCTAAACACTTTGGCCTGTGGTTGTTGGCCAAAACGCGGGTTATGCCGACCACGGGCAATTCGGGCAAACTTTGCTCATGAATTGAGCAGAAACTTTCTGGTGCTGTGTGCCATCGGCCAATGGTACATGATAACTAGTGTCTCATAGGCTTTCCCATCCTCGTGCTGGCTGTGGAGCTCGGTTTCGAAACTGGGGAACCGGCAACGAAGGGGTGTTGCCACACGAAACTCACAGTTATGCTGATTCACTCATGTCTAGTTGCCAACTGCGCCAGAATACCAGATCGAACGGATGTCGGTCTTTTAGAGCTGGTGCATGCAGAGTCATCCAGCTAACTAGATACTCTAACTTGTACTAGAATTTAGTAAGTCTACCTTTCGGCGTCTATAACCTAGATGGCCAGAGCTTAACTACCCGAGTTCTCTTTAGTTCATCCGCTAGTAGCTGCCTTCATATCGCTATCCGCGGCGGAAACCACTCGGCGAGAAGCTTTCACGGATGAAAACGCGCGGTGGACAACCCTTCCTAGCCATACCGACGAGACATCTTCGACCATCGAGCATTGCATAGCGCCGGGGCCAGGCCTGCTTGGCTGCCATATGCTAGCATGAGCATATGGGTACATAAGGAGGCTGATTGCCACCCCTATTTAGTATTGGTAGATGCTCTGCTTTGCGGTCGCACTGCGGGTGCCCCGGGACGTGTATATATAGGACTCAAATACGCTCTTCTGCAACCTTCCTTCTCAATAGCAATTAACATATTCGCTGGCTACACGCAGTGTCCCGTGCTTCTTGCTCCTCAATTGTTTGCCGCGCGGCCTCCAGCGCCTGTAGCTATCCGAATATTGCTAGGATTCTGGCTTGCCGGTCAGCGTTTGAACGGAGTGAACGAGCTTATCTTCACTTCGCCTGTTGCCACTGGAGCATCTCTTGCCAAACCGGTCGCCGTGGCCAAACAATACACTTTGTTGACCAAGTGCCCCATCCAGCAGCCAGGTTCCCCCAATACACCTACTCGCATCAATTCAACCAAGCCTATTCTATGCCAACTCCCTCAGTGAATGCAGCCCCTCGCGTTACGCAGTGCCGAATAGCCAGGCCTACCGATGAATTGAATACGATGACCGATCCTATATGCAGGCATAAGGAGTTAACCTCTGCTATAAAATGCTACACTCCACCAGACAAGCTTTCTACAAGAAATGCCCACACTAACCCTAGGGGTATTCTATAGGCGTTTAGGGCTGCATTCCTACTTAGAATGCTATCGGCCAGTCTTTGTTTGCAGAACGCTTATATTCTTGCAGCATATCTGCGTGTTTACAGTATGCTTACCTCCCTTCAGCGTAGCTTGTTCTTAAATGATTACTATTTCACCAAGACGTGACGTGTATTTCAAATTCTCTGTTCTGTTAAGAACCTTCCAAGACCAAATATAACCTAAACACAAACAATTCCTCTACAACATAAACTCCAACCATCTCCTCAACGTTCACAAATGCCACCCACTGAAACAACCTATCCCTCTAGCTCAACATGCTCCTCGTCGATGGCTCCCATGGTGGTTGCCCTGGTTCCCTCACTGGAGTCTTCTAAGAAATGCACCACCCATTGAATTAGAAAATGGTCTCTGAATTATTGCATCTAGAATATAATTACCGGAACTATCTATCCCGCTCCAAGAGCGATGGCGTCCCACCCACATACCCACAAAAGCCACGCCCAGTCCGATGACAATGGTAGAGGAGCGAGTCGTAACTACGAAAACCGGAGATCTCAGTACGCTGGAACACTTCGACACAGGGGAAATCTCCTCACCTGCTAGGGCTGCCATTATGCTGATTCTTAAGCTTAAATGTAGCATTCTTGATGGTACTGTGGACTCGTAGAGATCGCTGAAGGGTTGTTAACGTTAGGTAAAAGATGTGTTGTCAGCTGTGTGTGTGCATATGTTAGTGTGCGGGCACTCCCCCCATATAGAACTGCCAAGCAAAACATTCTGGCATCATGTTTTCTTTTTTTTCTCTTTCCTGGATCGAGGGCTTCGAATGGTAGGATGGGACTAACCGAAAAGTTTGCGCACCGCCAACGAACTCACAAAACAACGGCGGAACCTAGGGCTTAAACCTGGCAACTGGCTTTCTCGAGTGCTAGTGAGATCCCTAGAGGGAGGCTAGGTTATCCTGTTGCTGGAACCTCCTTCGATATTGGTGGTTAAGGCGATTACCTTGTTACTTTTTTAAGCCCTATAAGGTCGGCATCGTATGGCGAGCAAGTGTTTTCCTCGACACAGTTCCAGTTCGCTACCACAACAACAGCAACCTCAATACCTACCCCTACATCCTCTACAAGTGGGACCCTCGGAGAGGATTCAGTCAGAGTGTTCTAGCACTAAAGCCGTCACCAGTCTCGATGAGTGAGAGTTTTATCGACGACAACCGGGCCTTGGGTAGGGGGCTCTTTGGGGAGCTGCCGGTGACTTTCGGCTTAGGGATTGTGCTTTAGTGAAGTCGCTTACCTGCAGAACGGCAACGCAGCCAGGTGTCGGTCAGTCTTGAGGAGGAATCGGCTAGCAGGGAATGTGCAGAATGTGTAGGAGCGGGAGAGGCAGCTACGCGGTCATTGTTTGATCTCGTGGAAGTTTTTCGGAGCGCGCTTCTAGGTGACAGACGCGGGCTGTTTTGTCACGCGGACCACGTTGGGGGATAAGGCACAGGGAGCTAATGTCCTTCCCCTTCCCTTTGGACTATTTACTAACTCCCCTGAAACGGTATCTAGCCCTCCTTCTATAAAGTTGGCATCCAAGACAAACATCCTCTGAGCTTCCGTCCACACCGCGCCCTCCATGGTGCTCCTCTAGTACGATCCGGGACTAGAGGATGAACGCAGACCATAAAAAGGCTTCTTCAGCAAGGCGCATACTTGCCTTAGCCTTCGCCCAGGCTACTGAGATAGCGAGCAATGGCTTAGATGGGGTAGTGAAGGCTTCGTGGGAGCACGATATGGCAGTGGTGAAATGGTGCTGAGCCATGACTACTGGTGTGACTCTGCATGCTCTAGCATCAGCGTATTGTGTTGACTGCTAAGCTAGATCAAAGCTGGAACAAGACAAAAGCGAAATGGGCTTCTTGCCAGGTGACAGAGCTGGGAACTGCGCGTAACTCCTATTCTTGTTTAGGCTAGCGTCTGTCAAGGTTTCAACTCTGCAAGATCTATGCTTGTCTCTCTTCTTCTCCTTCTTCTTGTTCCTAATCAATACAGCTTATTCTCCCTACATCCTGTCTAGTTCGTCCGTAGCTAATAGGCTGTGTGCTTTATATGCTATGGCATGGTTAACTACCACATTTGGTTCTCCGTTAGGAGCCGCTCGGCTGTTGGCGGGCTTGCTACTGTCTAATGTAGTGGCTGAGGGCTTCCCTTATTCTACGGGAGTGGGATCCTACTTACCTAAAACCAGTGGCTCCAATAGGTCGGGTAGGGTGGGGTCGGTCGAGCCCCAACTATGTGTGGGTGGTGAATATTGAAGACCGCTGAGTTTTTTTTTAATCAGCCTTTTCTTAATAGAGGCTGCTGCAGTCTTGGAACAAGGTACTACCTTACATTCTCCTCGCAGGTCAGCTAAGACATGCCAGCAGCACCAAGCCCACAGTTGTGCCCCCATCGTCGCGCCACCCTAACCGCCCCACAACCTAAGTTACCTCCAGCACCTCTCCCAGCCATTATCTCTATCCTACCTGCCTACATCCTGCCTTCCCCCCACCAACCTTAATCCAATACCCGGCCGCTTCTCACCTCAGCGAGTCGTCTTCAACCATCAACATGCACAAGAGTATCTTACCATTACGTAGTGCATGGCAAGCATGAGCTTCCCTTGTGGAAGACAGCAAATTACATCTCACTATCTATAAGGAGTAGGGTTAGGACCTCTGCAACCTCGCCCACAGCAGCATAACCCTAGGGTTGACTCAGGGGAGTTAATCGCAGCTAAGCACCCTAGAGCTCAGTGGCTTACCGAAACGAGACTCCCAATAACGCAGATGGAACTAGGAGGCGATGCACAGCGACTCATTGGCTAATAGGGTCAACCAAACGAAAATCGTCAAATTCGACATAGAATTCCAAGATTCGACATAGAGTTCCGAGATTCGACTAAGAGTTCCGAGATTCGGCATAGGGTTCCGAGGGGCGAGAAGGGGAATGAGAAGCGCACCATCAAGTGAGTTCATCCGGGAATGTGCCCAGCTTGGAAATTTAACTAATAAGACACAAATAGAGCAACTAGTTAAATTCTGCAAGAAAGTAACCCTACATATTTGAATGCTAATACCGAATGAATTAGGGTTATAGAAGGTACTATATAATATTTTACTATTTTTCTATGAAGTTGCAGCATTTAACTATATCTAGACATAGTTACCAGGCTATTGATAGCACACCGGCCTTCGATACATCCAACCACAGCCTACGTTCTGAAAAAATTGCGGCGATAGATGTGTTTACACTACTTCAAGTGGCGACAAGCCATTTGGTAGGCCGCTGGGCAGACCATCACAGGGACCATCCAAGCCACCCTACAGCCGCAGCCTCCCATCCAACCTTTCTCTCTCGCCCTCACAGTCCGGCTGTTCGTCTTTACTCAAGCCCATTTCGGCACAATGGCGACCGTGCTGTTGCTAAACCTCCTCTTGGTGTGTCTAACGACACCCCTGTCTTAAGATGCCCAGCCACACTTGATAGTTCTATGGGATAGGCATGGCCAAAGCTTGCATTTGAGACGTGTATTGTGTGTTACACGAAGATGAAGACTGATGAGTTACCTAACGATAGGAAGATATGATGCTAAGTTTAAAACCAGTCGCACTGACACTATGGAGGCTGGCACCTTGACGACAAGATGACCTCCCAACGATCCTGCCCAAGCGACCAACGCCATCATAAGTTATCTTCGGTACATCTCATCGCCTTCCTCTACACAACAGCCTCTCACCACGCTCTAAGGTGGGGATGTGACTTTTCGCTACAGGGCCCGGGTCGCTGCTTTCGTAGGTGAGAGTTTTAGTTCACAAGCGCGTCTACAAAAATATTAGGGACAAGGTGGCCAAATACCAGGGTGCTGTCAATAGCCCTGTGACCATGTTTTCAGGACAAATTATCCCAAGCTTTCTCTTTTTTTGATGCGCTAAGTACGGAATGCCCAAGAGCCACTCTATCTACCAGCTTTTTGCTTTGCCTCTTCCGAAGAAGTCGTTTTGGTCGGTATTCGAGCTGAATTCTAGGTCTGGCGCATCACCACTAGCGAAGAGCAACCACCAGACCCGTCATAAATGGACTAGTCGATTCACTGATAGCTGGTCCGCCTATGAATACGACCTATTCACGATTGGACAAGCACATACATTCTATCCCCATTACTCCAGGATCTAATCATGCTACAGACATACGGGGCAGTTGAATTCGGCTGACCGAAGACAAACCACACTAGAGCACTGCCAATGTGAATAGTTTTGGGCTTGGGGGCCACCCCTGGTTTCGCTCCGTAAGGTAAGATCCCGGACTTTGCGGGTATGTGTGATGCACCGCTAACTGCTTGCCGGGTGTTAGACGGGATATCGAACTGGCCATCCTATCTTGTTAATTAAGGCTTGAGCCCATGTATCCCAGTGATTCTATGGGTAGCACAAGTATGTGGCTGCACTGGCTCTCTAAGTATGATCTATGGTAAGATACATCCTGTTGATAAAGGCAATATTGTGTAACTAGCTTTTCCCTAAGGTATTGCGACATGGCGGTAGCGAATCTAGAATGTGGCTGTGGCTGCCAGGAATGTCCATTGCTGTTTGATCATGCGATATTGGTGTCCCCATTATTTGCCTACCTTTGGTGAACCGAATCTCGCTCAGGGGAGGGACTTCCCTGTTGATGTGGATATGATTGAACCCTTTGCCGTGGCCTTGCTGCAATGGACTAGACGCCTGGGTGACAAAATTGGTGTTGATAACGCCGGGTACCTCACCCTTGAATCTGTGCATGCTGCGAGGTGTGGACCCGCGACTCGCCTTGTACGTGGGTCAAAGGCTTGTTACTCTATCGTTAGCTGGACCCCAAATTGGGCGGTGTAGTGCCCCAACCCCATTTAGAGTGAGGTACTCGAAATAGTGTGTGCGGTCGAGATCTTGCAGCCTCGTGTACTCATACTTTAGAGGAGCTTGAGAGAGGGTCATACCGGATGGTTTGTGTCGGAAGCGCTCAGCGAACCGGAGGCTCTCTCAGCGAGGTAGCCAAGACTCAAGTACATATACCACTCTAGAATTTTAAATTTCCAAGGATGGTCGAATACGTCCCGAAGTATTGCCAAATTTGAAATGTGCCCACCTAGTGCCAGGAAGAGAGCTTATTAGAATGGTGACGTTGGGTTGGGAGAGAAGGAGCCGGAGGCTGGTGAGAAGGGATGGGAGGCGGGACGAGATAAGGAAAAAAGCAAGCAACATCAACGCTCTGAAGTCTTTAAGTTATTCGAAGCACAATAGACGAACTATCCGGACCACGTGAGTTATTGCTCCACCTCAAGCCTCCCCCACCCTTTGATTATCTTATCCTACCGTGATACCATCCAGAAGAAAGTCTCTGGCTTTCCGACTGTCCTCTAGCTCTGAAATCCAAACCCGCCTTGGCTATCCGCTGGGAGAAGACCAAACGATACGACGCCCGATCTCCTCTCATTCACGTGCCATTGCGGCGTGCGCGAGCCAAGAACGTTCGATGTTTTCCCTTGAGAGATATCCAGTTGGTTTTCCGGTTATGCCGGTCGTTCCCGTTTAGGTCGGAGAACCCATCCCGGACACCCGTGATTGGTGTGAGGCATGCAACCGAACCCGGATTTGGAACAACCCCACCAGTTGTGTTGTCTCCTCTATCACAAGCCAATAATGCAAAGAAACCCCCTAAAAGTAGGGCCTAACTTTTACTAACTGGAAGCAGGAGTGCCTTGGAGGTTTGAGCCTCCTTTTCGGCTAAGCTGTTGGCCAAATGGGAAGTGCTCGAGCATTAGGCAAAAGTTCAGTGGCTGGGGGCTTCCACACGGCCAAGTTGTATGCGAGCGGTGCCAACCCAAATGCTACTATCGACTTTACCCCATAGGTGGTCCATCCCAGACCAAAAGCAATTATAAGCCCACGCCCCGTCTTCTTGTATACATATAACGCGCGTAACTAAACCCTACCACGGCCACAACACACAAAACACAGTTAACATATCCCGAACCAACCCCCATCGACCGAGGGGTAATTTCCTTAAATAAGGAAATGGAGACAGTGGAGAGTGAGACGCCCTGCCCTTCTAGCTTACATGTTGTATGAACCCCAATCCCCTAGATGGTTGAGTAGGACCGAAAGCCTTGAGCTTCCGGAAGGCATCCCAGATGCCGCGTCTCTTGAGAGTATGAAGCGATACACTAGCTAGATTTTAGGTAAGTTGTAACCAGGCACAGGCTATCCTGTTCGAATCTCGGATATCTGTTTGTTAAACGGAAATGAAGCGTTGCATCCTTAAGGAGAATTTCACGAGCTCCCCACAATACTCGTCGGGCGGCGTACCCCATTCTAAAGCAAGCCTCTACTCCCCTAGCAGTATACTGTGGAGGTGATTCCTATGCCACGGAAGTGGTCGTTTATTAGCTAGTCATTAGTCATTCTCTTGGCAGGGGTAGCTTACCTACCGCACCCACAACCTGCTTGATCAAATTGTCCTTCTACCAACCAGACGAACTATAGCCTCCACAATACTCAATGACTAAATCTCAACTCACCGAGCGGTAGACAGAATACAGCAACGGGCACTGTACGGATATCTAGCAGCTAGCAGCTATGTTTCCGTAGCTGTTAGTCGATATAACACTAACTATTTAATAGCATGGCCGATAGATGCGTTTTGCTCCCAAACTGGCGAGAGCAAAGTGAGCACACCATAAGAGATAAGTTAACGACTCAAATACAATAACTATAAAGGGGCAGGCTAATTATAAAGTAAATGCTGGCTACTGATGTGCAGTGTAGGAATTAGGGTAGGGGCCTCTGAACATTAGCTACGCGGCTGTCTTGAGGTTCGACATGCAGTAACGTAGGCCATCGGATGCAGAACACAGAAAATTCCAAATCGCTCGCCGCGCTCCTACGTGAGTTTCAGCATACAATTATCTTCTCAACCTAAAGGACCGTGAGTCTAGGATTCGAGAAGTTCTCGAGGGCATAGATAGTGACAAGTACACACCAATTTGTAGGGCGGGCATAACTGGAGATATTCTACACGACACTTTAACCCAGCAACGAAACAGAGCTCGTTCACACCGTAACATCTATGCTAAGTGACAGATATGCACATCAGTAGAATAGCAAGCACTTGTTGAATAGATTCAGCGGTGAGCAAGACAATGCTTCCCAGTCCAACAAGAGGTGCTTCAAACTATGGCACAGCACTTGATTAGCCTCTAGAAAGTAAAAAAAAGAATTCTTGGGAAGGGCCCTCGAACAATCGGAGAATTTTTAGGTTGTGTAAGTTATCCATCTAGACAAGAAAGTAAGCTGACTAAACAATGACCAGACAGTAGCAGCCACTAGACAGCCACCAGACATCGGGTAGACGGCCGACACCTAACATATAATTTATATTGTTTCAACAATTACTTCTCGATATTAGCTTTATTAAAAATTAAGGTAAAGATACTAATAATCCCTCCCTTAAAGATTTCTTTAAAGCATGTTTAATTGATTCTTTCTCTACAAAAGTTATTAATATCTTCTCAACAGCTTCTTGTTTATGACTGAGAAAACACTTCTTTTTCTTGAAGCTTTCGTATGTACAGAGGAGGGCGAACAAAGTCGTGGGATCTCGCTTATTTCCCTAACCCTAATTTTTAACCCGCACCTAAACTTGCACTTGCACAGTCGGTCTTTGCACAGTCAGTCCTTGCAGAGTCGGTAAGAACATTCTCAAAGGATAGCTCCACCACATACTATTGGAGTTCGAGTTCAGGCGCTATCGCTTCTAGAGGCTAAAATACCTATTGATCGTGTGTCCTCACGCGGGGCCCCTACCCCCGGTTCGGGGACGTTTTGCTCGCAAAAGCCCATTCGGGGCACCTTTAGCTGGAACTCAGGGTACCTTTAACTAAAGCTAACACTAGGCCCCTGAGCGACTAGATCCCGCGACTTTTTTCGCCGTCCTCTGTACATTTACTAGCTGTAGATAGCTTCAGTGTACTTGCACTTTAGATAATGTGAACAAGAGAGCATTGGAGTTGCCCCTTCCTTTGAAGTGCTATGTCTGCTCTCGTTTTTCAATTGTTTGACTGTGTGTGGGTGTTTGTACTGGGTATCGTTACAGCCCCTTTTACCGCAGCCACACTCCAACTAAGGCGGCCAACCACTCACTCCACTCCAACCCATAACTGCCGAATGGAGGCTATGGCGCAATGGCGGGAGGCAAGCATTCAATGACTTGAAGCGGCTGGATTGAATGCCTAAAGTATTATATGAGATGGGAGTGAAGATATGTGTTACGTTTAGGTGTGTGTTAGCACTGCACGGGCCACTCGGGACTAGCCACTAAGTCTCCGCTAAGTTTGTGTAGGAGGGCTCTGGGAGGGCATGTCATAAGATTAACTGCCCCAATGAGAAACTAGACGATGTTTGTACCCTAATTCGGTTAAGGATTTAACCCGACGGTCCCGTAGTATAAGTGCTCCTCCCAGCGCTCAAGTTTCCGTCAACACTAGCTCCTGGGGGGTGAAAGTGAAAAGACAGAACTGTACACAAAGTGCAGAGGCAGCATTCAGGCGATAAACATAATAACTTGAGTCCATAATCGGTCTGACGCGCTAACAAGGCCCTTGAACATTGAGTTTCTCTCGCTCCTTCCAAAACGTCTTCCTAACAACAATCGAGCAAGTTATCGAAATTGCTATGCTAGGGGGATGCTCACATAACCTTGCTAGTAGATATTCCTCCAAATACTGTCTCATTAGAATACTATAGAGCATAGAATGGGAGGGGTCTTTATTACAACAGGCGACTACCCAATAGTCACCGTTGAGGTACATGTTCAGGGGAGACTTCCACCGCGAGCGTGCCGCCAGTTGGCAGCTATATCCCAGTGTTGTGATTGTGGCATGGCTATGCCGTAAGTGGCTTCCCCCTAAATTAGGTGTAACGTCGCTCAAGAGTTGCTGAGCTCCTGGAGCTGCTAGTATAGCAAACACGCAAGCATATAGGTCACCTAAATGTACTGTTTTATACATAGTAGCGGTTGAAGAAAAATCAATCTTTGCCGCGGGAACGGGCAGGAGAATGTGTTGGAGGTGTTGGGCCGAGCATTCTCACCACGGCTACCTGCGTGCAGATCCACTGCTCAGGAGGAACGCAGTCACCTTCTTGTTTGCTTACTTCAGCGTCTGCGTTGCTACACTTAGCATAAGAACCGCAAGATCGCCCACTTGTTTTAATACTCTGATGAATTTAACCCTATGCTTTCTATTATACAAGACCTCGCATCGCTCATATAACAACATAACAAGTAGCCGCCAAGTTCCCTCTCAGTCGCTCTGTCGGCGACTTGGGCTTACTCGGGGATATTGTCTCTTCGTATCGTGGTTATGCTTCCGCGCACGAGTGCCGAGTAGGGTTCATGTAAACAATGGGGCTAGCTTATGTGCGCGCCGTTGCCGCTTCTTCGTAGCAGGTGGCCGCGCCAGGGGTTGTGGTACGAGCGAGAGAACGTGAGCGAGCATGTAAGTAGAACTATGTTAGCTTAATTCTTTGAGTTGAGTTCTAGCTACCTACAAAGCGAGAGGAGTCCATTATTTAGAACCGTTTCGCGGCAGGGCCACGCGATGTAGCAGTGGCAATAACCAACAGGTTGCAGCCTCATGGCAGCATTACTACCGATATCCGTGAGGGCTGGCGGGCGGTGACCGGCGGTCTGCTTAGCCCTACGGACGCCAGACGCATCCGATGGTTGAAAAGCCTACAAGACGCGTAGAAGCGTCCGTGACATGAAGATTAGCGACTAGGGAGGACATAGCGAAGGTTGGAGATTATCTGCAAAGCCTAGTCATTTTTAACCGAGGAAGCGAGGACTTTTGAATCGGTCAACAGGAAGATCAGGATTGATTCAGCGAAGGGGCCTCAAGGCAGTACTTTTTATATATGAGCCCCACGGAATTCCCTCCCTCGCCGATAACCGGTTCGTTACGGTTGGGCCAGCAAAATCTAAAGTGGCCTCATCACTCATAAAGCGTGAGTGGAATGTTATGTCTAAATACAGAGCTCTGTAGTTGCAAGAGCGTTACTCGCTGAGCCGTCAACAAAATCTCCTATCCCTCACACCACCGTCTCATACTTACACCAACATAACCATGTCGCAAGCCATCTCCATCGCCCACCGTGTTCTAGCATAGAACATCGTTTTTGTCACCCTCTCACCTCGTAACGATCTGCACGCAGGGGCATCCCAACCAACCCCACTGACACCATCCCAACCACTACATATCCACAGCCCACGGTTCTTGACTTAGCATATGCTGCTTGGCGATGTAGTGCTGTGCTTCGACTTGCGGCCGCACTTGGACATCATCGAGCCATCGTCACCACCGTCGTCGTCGGATAGGGATATCGGACTATGGGTAAGGAGGGAGCTAGAGCATCTAAGCCTGGAGGACGGGCCTTCGCTATTCTCTTGTATCTATGTGAATAGCCCGAGGCAGATTTTGGATCTGCCGATCGCCCTCCCGAGGCTAGGGACACCGCCAGCAGAAGGAAGTAACGATAACGGTATTGCTACTGTGGAGGAGTATGGCCAGGGTGACGAGGAGATGCCATTAAATCTTTCACTGTCGCCCCACGGTTGTGGGAGATGCGTAGATACTGGGGGTGCGAGCACTCATATGGAGAATGGTATGAATGCGTTTCCCCCTGCTGAGTAGCATGTATGCACAGTCTGATAAAATGAACACCTATAGGCTGTCCGATCGGCATCGATCTCACCCGTAACCCTACCTTCAAATTCATCCCCATCCCGTCTTCCGTCTCATCTCCCACCTCCTAATCCACCCCCTCTTTCGACCGAACGCCCTTACGAGCGCCGATGCCGGACCTTGACCGGAATATCCGCGCCATGTACCGAAATACCTACGTCACAGCGAAACACAATACTTCCCAGGGGTCCCGAGGCGTGGCCTGTGGCTCTGGCATCGAAGTTGCACATATTGTTCCAAGTCTTTGCATAAATTTTACCCCGGCACGGCTGGCGAGGACGAGGGCCGGCGCCTGACAAACTGCTCCAGGAACTGTGTCTTACTGGATCCACTCGCACATACCATCCACGGTAATCGCCTCATCGCCATCAAGCCATCTCTGCGGCGGATCCGCCCGTTCGCGCCAATCAATCCCTTACTTGGGAGAAGTAACCGACAAGCGAGCTTGGGCCTGCGTGGGAGTATTCGAACTGGCATTATGAGACGTGCGTTTTAGAGAGCATGTGCGCAATTTTATTGGGGGGGGATTTGGGAGCGCAGGGTAAGCGGTTTTAGAGACGAGCGATGGTTCCAAGGGTAGAAGCAGGGAAAGCGTGGGGGGACCGACGGCGATGTAAATGAAAGCACCGGCGATTTCACCCTCTCTGCTCCTCCCAGCTGCTGTGTCTCAGGGAAAAGTTGCAGAATTCGCCTTCGGACGAGCAGCGTTGTGATGACTATGGTGGTGGGTTGGAAGGGGAGATGATACTCGATAATGAAGGGGAACAGGATATTATTCTCATCAGTGAGACTGAGGGAGAGACTGCTCGACAGAGAAAGGAGGTTTGGGAGGGGTTGGTGAAGCGGGCCTACAGGGAGATGGGGCAGGCAGGTGGAGTGGAGGTCGGCAGTGTGACCGTATAGTTGACAATGTTACTTGTACTCATGTACGTACATATTTTGTAGCCAGCAGACCCTTTTAACTAATAGTCGCTCTAGCCCCCCCCATATCCCACATCACCGTCTCAAACTCGCATCCACATAACCGTGTCGCAAGCCACTAGCGCCCACTGTATTCAGGTGTAGAACACCATCTTCGTCACCCCAACCAGTGACGACTGGTACACAGGGTAATGCCACTATTGTCCACAACACGCGGTCCTGACCTGACGTTGGTGATGTGGCACTGTGTTTCGACTCGCAGCCACACTTGGGCGCCATCGCTCCATCGTCATCAGATAAGGATATCAGACAATGGGTGAGGAGGAAGCTGGGGCACGTAAGCCTGGAGGGTGAATCTTCGCTGCTCCCTTGCTATCATATCTACATGAATGGTCTATTGTAAGGAGGCGGAACGACGAAGGCATATATACTATATAGTAGAATTAATTCGATTGACTGCTTAACTAGACTAAACGTAATGGAGTTACTAGCTAGCTATATAGAAAGAATGGAACGGCCCCATGGGCCGGCCGGCCTTATGGTCGGCCCCATTAACTATGGTCCGGCCTCATGGCCGGAGTCCGAAAAAGCTAGGATAGGGTTCTATTCTAGCAGCTCGTTTCCATTGCTAATGGAAACGAGTTGCTACTCAGCTCCCTAGGGCTAAAACCCACGGAGCGAACCCTAATGGTAAGTTCCGGGTTGCCCCCGGGACTTGCCATTTCCAACATGGTCGGGGGCAGATTTTAGACTGGTTATCTTCTCGAAACCAGGAATGCTACCTCTAGTATGAGGTAGCGCTACAGTGAGAGAACATGGACAGGAGGACAACAACCTCTTGCTGGTGCTATATGATCGTGGAAGGTATGCGGACACTAGGAACGCAAATATTCATAAGTATACGAAGAATGAAATGAATTCTTTCTCCCTATCAAGTGGCATGTGCTGTGGGCCAGGGGTATGTCTTTGGTCGTCACACTCGACCCTCGCCTTTCGACCCAAATTTTCTTCCCGACTTTTCACCCGACTTTCCGCTTTCTACATAGTCCGAGAATGCTTGCATGTTGACCCGCAAACGAACTCGGCAGAGTGAGATCACCATCGTCTCGAAGTTTCAGAAGACACGTTTATGTTAGGACTCAAACGCTAGATATTCCCACGGAAATTTTTGTGTCTGGTGATATTGATGTTTGTAAATGCAGATTTTCCGTAGACAGCAAGGCTGACATGTTCATAAGGCTGAGTGCTCTGGTGTCGGTGCATGCCCTTGCTGGCCCCAAACGCAATTTATACCACTCGCTCGTCGCTTGGAGTTGGGTTGTTATATCGTCCAATCTCGCACCATGTCATCCGGATTCTCTGCGGGCGATCTTATCGGTGCGGTAAACCTAACATACGGTCTAATCAAACTCTACACGGCAGCCAAGATGCTGGCGAAGAATATCGTGCTGCAATTAACGAGCTAGGGTGTGTTCAGCAAGCCTTAATCCGGGCGAGTTGTTTGGGGTCGAACAAGAACTTCCCCCGGGGCTACTTTCGAATCCGCGTCATGTATTATCATGGGATCGATGGACATCATCCAGCCTTTTTTAGACAGGACGAAGAAGTACGATAGAAGGCTCGGCAATCTCGGGTCGTCGGGCTTTGCGCATGGCTTGGGAAAGGTCGGTTGGACGCTATTCAAGGCGGAAGACATGAAGAAGCTAAAGGAGACATTGCATGCAAGATTGTCAGTACTTGGGGTACTGATAGCGGCTGCGAATCTGTACGTGAGGCTAGTTTCTTTATCCTATCATACAGAAACTGACCTGATATTCTTCAAGTGATACGGACGGCATAGAGCAGAGCATTCCTACCACTGATACGAAAACCAACAATCCGCGCTTGATGCCAAGGATAAACGAGATTTCGATGCGTCATGAGACGAAGTTCCCAAAACAAACTCATAGAAATACGTCTGGATCTATTGACTCTGGCACTGAAAGTGAGGAAGGCATTTCTTTAGAGAGCATTTACAAACCGGGCCCATCCCGCGAAGGAAATAGAGAACAGAACTCAGCAAATTTCTCAACGATATTCTCTTTCTCTTCCTTTTCGCCGGAGGAACTAAGATCTATGATATCGAAACCAGGCCAGCAGGGCAGAGAAGATCAAAGAGCCGTCCGTGCTCCTTCGAATACTAGTCCTAATGGGCGAATATCAGCTCGTCACAACCCATCATCACGACTTTGTAAGGCTTCTAGATGCAATTTGTGTCGAGTAGGAATCCCGGCACGGAGCAAAGCAGCCAATCAAGTTCAAAGACGCTGTCGGCCGGAAGTTCAGCTTCCCCTGGCATCTGTGCAATACCTGGAAAGTATATTATACTAATGCCCTCCTATGTCGAATGCCCCACTAACGTCATTCTCAGAGAATGGAAGAGTTAATCAAGCAAGCCTTCCTCCACGTTGAGGTGATCGGCCCCCACGTAGCCCAAGGGCACTATGACCTTATCGGCCCTGCTAGCGAGATCATCTTACCCCAGGTATGGGAAGCGATGGTCCAGCCCGACTGGGTCATCACAATGCATATGTGGCCTATACCTGAACCACCATCACCACCACCACCGCTACTACCGCCCGAGTTGCCACAGGCACCCAGTCCTCCACTTGCCGCGTCAGAGCCACCGAACCAGAGCGAGCCAGAGCCTGAATTTTCGCAAGCAGAGGAGATGGTCAGCCCTCCACCTCCAACAGAGCCAACCCCTAAGTTAAGCGGAGAAAGTGCACCGCAAGGTGACCCTTCGGCGCAGGAGGAAAAGGGTAATGCACCAACTGAAGCTACAAACACGGATGGTGTTGGAGGTGGCGACTCGGCATTGTTGCCACGGTGTCAAGATCACAGAAAAGGGGGTGGCGATGGCGAAGCCATCGCCCATTTGACGTGTATTTAATGCGGGCTCAACCCGCGCCCAATTCAATTCAATCGGTTGCTCCAGAATATTGCAACAGATGGCGATGCCAAGGTCGAGAAAGTGAGAGATGAGCCGCCTGGAGGCCGCGTCTTTACCACTGTTTCGACCTTACCCCGGTTGGATTCTTATTCCGGTCCACCAAACTCAGGGAAGTCGTTCCATAGAGCTTAAATATTCCCTAGTAGCCGACGTATCGACGAATAGTCTAAACGACCTCCTCGATGTAGTGAGGCGGTGACAGCGCACGCGGTCGCGGGACAGGCAGGGAGCTGCTGCGTTCCTGTAGAGGACCAAGCTCTCCTTCTGAAAGAATACAGGGCTGTCATGATACCGGTCCAGATTTGGACGGGCGTGAGGAGAAAAGCGACGCTAGCCATGGATGGGGCTTGTCGTCTACGTTGCTCTCCACGTCTCTGTTACTTTTCGAAATACAGTCCCTGGTGTTGACGCAGGCTACGTACTTTTTGATCAGGATAGTGTTTCTATCATTCTGGTTGCAGAAGATCAATATTGTGCCGTGTGCTCGCATGACAGATAGGTTTTGTGTTGAAGACTGTTATAGGAGAGATATTCCGACACTTATCGTCCAGCACTTTGTTTTGGTATCCGTTAATCTTGGCACAAGGGCTCAGTATGCAAGCTTCCTCAGATTACGCGGAAAGTTGGTAAACGTCCCCACCGTGTAACGAGACACCACCGCGTAACGAGACACCTGGTCGCATGCCTCTATTGAGGCCCCCCAACAACAATTACAGAACTACAATCACTCTCAATACTTTCGCTGATGTAGCTATAGTCTTCCTCTTCTTCTTCTAATGATGTTGGAGCACGAGTTCGTTGGGTACGGCAAGTAGTCCGCCCGGGTGCTGCTGGTGTGCAATCACACCTCTTCTTTGCCATAGCCTCCTTAACTTCTGCAATTGTCATCTCTCATTCTCCTTCAACTCTAGATTGTTTTTTGGAACCCTTCTCTTGCTTCTTTTAATGTGTCACAAATGAGGTGTGGAGGGAAAGTATTAGGCTGTCAGAAGAACAGATGTATTAAGTAAGTCTATTTGGCCAGACAAGTCTAGTCAAATAAAGTCTAAAATGTTGTAAGAAGAAGTTTATTGAATATATAGAAACAAGAAGTTGTATGAGGTAGGAAAGTATTGTAAAAAGAATTTCTTTATA
Source organism: Glutinoglossum americanum (assembly GCA_020080175.1). Classification (NCBI taxonomy): domain Eukaryota; kingdom Fungi; phylum Ascomycota; class Geoglossomycetes; order Geoglossales; family Geoglossaceae; genus Glutinoglossum; species Glutinoglossum americanum. Next base: position 76,515 of record JAGHQL010000128.1, read on the forward strand.
TATATAGTATGTTAATAAGATAGTTGCTATAGCAACTATGATAATATTCAGTTCTGTAACAATAATAGTATTATAAGGTAAATCTGTAACATGATAGTAGTTAATCAATTCTTAATATTCTTTCTAAACAATACTAGTACTTGTTATTACAAAACTTACTAATTTTATTAACTAGCACTTGTGCCTTATAATTTTTATTATTTAAGAGGTTCTTTACTATTATTAGAGCTTGTGTAATTTCCTTTATATTTTGTGATATTTGAAAATATATTGTAGTATGAATATAAGGTAATATAAGTAGTGATATAAATAACTTTCTTAAAATGATATTTAGATATCACAGCATATAGAGTTATAAGAGACAGGGCTTGTGAACTTAAATCAGCATAAAGTCTATACTTAAGCTAAGTTCTCAAGCTCTTTTTCTAACTAACAGAGTTAATTCTTTAACTTCTATTAGTCAACATACCTCTTGTATATAGTTCATCTAATAGAAGTCACTCAGTAGCCTCATACCTATCTTCCTACTTAGTCTATTTACCTCTAACATCCTGCTGGACCTCCTACCAAGCTGTAATACCCATTTGAGGTCAAAAACTTATTTGCAAGTTCATGGATAACTTCTCGAACAACCCCCTTAAATCTTAAGTATCTGCAGCACCTCCCTAGAACCTGACACTAGACTAAATAAAATTAAGTCAATATTGAACTTAATAAAAGCTTTAGTATCAGATTCTAGAGAGATATTGCAGATTTATCTTATAATATTATTATTATTATATGTTGATATTATTTACATATTCACTTAATAAGCTTGCTAACTTACTCTTTAATACCTTATATATATAAAGATCTCTTTTCACTTTACTTTACTTCTTATATAATTTCTTGTTCTTATACTTTTAATAAATTTCTCTTCATAAGAATTTCAACTCTATTTGTTAAAATTTGTCTAGTCAAATAGGCTTACCTAATATACTTGTTCTTTTGACAGCTTAATACCTTCTCTCCACATTCCATCTATAATATTTAATCAAATAAGCTTACCTAATATACTTGTTCTTTTGATAGTTTAATATTTTCTCTTTACGTCTTATCTATAATATATAATCAAGAATCAAGAACTTTGCTATTGTTATTACAGTGACCATTGGATAAGAACTTAGTGAGCCACTAAACAAGCTGAGAAGGAGGACTAGTCCTGAGAAAGGCTGGTGGAGCATAGGGGGGACTATCCTATACATAATACACTAAGCCGGTAACATACGAATGGGGCCCACAAAGCTCCACTAATAACATCATGAAAGAACTCCATATGAAAGCATAGCCTACAGCAAAGGAATTATATAAGCATTATAGGAACTCCATATAGAAGCATGGTCAGTAGCAAAGGAATTGCACGAGCATCATAAAAACTTCATATAGGAGTACGGCTGGTGGTGAAAGAACCGCACAGGTATTATAGGGATTTCATATAGGAGTATCGATAGCAGCGAAAGGTATGACTAATGATAAAAGAACCACATAGGCATCATAAGGACTTCCTAATAAAAGTATGGCCAGGAGTGAGAGGTCTATACATGTCCATAGAGGGAACCAGACAGGTCCCTACTTGTGAGCCCCTCAGGACTATTAGTATATATAGAAGGCTGAGGAGGGTCCTGAAGAGAACCTTATCAGTCAATACCATAATCACCTTAGATAGACTATTAAAAACTATTAGGTCTATCCTCTTATCATATCACATAGCTGGCCTTTCTTGCTCAGTCATGACTAGCTCTTTAGTACTAGCTCGACTTTGATGACTGTAGCATCCAACCTTCATGACCCAACTTATATAAGCAGCTATCATAATTGTTTTTAATATATTATAATAATTTAAAAAACTTTGACTAGTTTATTTGTCATAGATGAAATATGAAAGGAAAGTATTAAGCTATCAAAAGAATAAGTATATTAGGTAAGCCTATTTGACTGGACAAATCCAGACAAATAGAATCAAAATTCTTATAAAGAGAAGTTTATTAAATATATAAGAACAAGAAGTTATATAAGGAGTGAAGTAAAGTAAGAAAAAATCTTTATATATATAAAGTATTAAAGGGTAAGCCAGCAGACTTACTAAATAAATATATGAATAACATCAACATATAATAATAATAGTATTATAAGGTAAACTCATAATACTATTACTAAATCTATTTTATTAATATTTTCTTTTTTTTAATAATAACGTCGCTTATCAGCGACCCGCGAATATCAGCGACCCGTGAGTTTTTTGCA